>JABWTJ010000387.1:600000-810683 GCA_016801875.1 Solanum sitiens | reverse complement strand
GGGTTAAAACTCATTCTATAGAACACTTTGAACTCCTTAGGTGCAATCTTAGACTTCATGGTTAATAGTAAAAATGGTTCAAATAAGGTTTTGAACTTGTTACATTAAAGTTCCCTGATGATCCCACTTAAAAGGGGTGTAATCTGTGAAATTAGGTCTTACGCCTAACTCACAATTCAAAAGGTAGCTCAAAGGGAGGAGGTTCAAGCCTTATAAGGAGTCCACCCATCTTATTAACCATCGACGCGTGACTTTTGTCATTCTTTAACATCTCACCTCATTCCTAGAGCTTAGCATCTGGTATGTGGACAATTTTGATTTTGGAGATCCCAACATCAAGTGAGACGGGTCATGCTCTACTACCATGTGAAATTAGGTCTTATTCCGGAGCTTCAATCATTGAAAATACTAAACATGAATGTTTAGGTGTCTAGATTCACGTCTTTTAGTTATCCTAGGTGCATAATCATTTGTAAAATCTAAGTGACTTTTGTGGCACCATGTGGCTAGATTATATTTAAGTCTGTGTGTGAAAGCACTTAATAGGTGGGAGTCAAGAAGACTTCTCATATATAGGCCCTCTTTGTAATAATATTATAAAAGAGCGGAGCTTTTCTGTTTCTTTTTACATGTTCAATTTTGACTTTTTATTTGTTATTTTTGAAAATCAAGAAAAGATAATAGTTTACCTATTATAATCTGAATTTGTTTAGAAAGTTAATGTTTTTTAAAAGGGTAGAAAGACTAAACTAATTTTGGAATTTTATGTAAAATGATTAACTTACTATGTCAACTATTGTTTTCTTAATTTGTCTACGAAGTCAGAGTATCTCCCTATTCCATGTGTGGTACGATATTATCAAGGGCCTGCCTAACATTCCAACAAGTGGTATAGGGCACTGGTTTGATCGTGAAAGATATGAAGGCGGAAATTTGGCAATCTCCATTGTGGGTGTTTGTCTATCTTGGTAGAGCAGTACATGCCAACTATTGCAAAAGAAGAGTGAATCCTTTGTGTTTGATTAGAGAAGAACAACTCGGTGAGGAGGCGTAAGTCTTGAAGGACTTCACAACACAGACAACAAAAGTGTTTCATGAGATTGTATTTGCTATAGCCAAAAGTTGGAAGAAATTGGAGAATGTTCAGAGTAGTTTAAAAATTCCTTTAATTAATTAGTAGTAATTTTATTTTAAAGCATGCTAAATGCATAGGTTGTCTTCTCATCTTTGGAACACAATTATTGTTGGGTTTGGGTCTTTTTCCCATATGTTGGATAAATAAATAAATGTAAAAATTAGGCAAATCACATAGTCTAAGGGATAAATTACTTTCTATCCCTATTCTTTACCAATTTACCAAAAATCCCCCTTTTTATATGAATCCGGATACTTAATATTGTGAATGATACTTAAATTAGAGCGTATGAATACTTTAATATTTAATTTATCGTTATCAGTTACAGCGTAAAAAAGGGATAAAATTTATCCCACGATTCAAGCGGACGTTTAACAAAATTAGCGTAAAATCTGCATAAACCTCTAACTGATTGATGGCATTAGTGAATTTCAAATTGTCAAACCTTCGCATTGTTCTTCGAAAAAAACACACAAAGTTTGGTTTAAGAAAATTCTGGAACGCAATTTGTGAAGATTCAAAAAATGAATATTTCGATCTTGTTAAAACATTCTGGAATATGATTTGCTAATTGCTAATAAGATTTGCACTTTTTCATTTGATGTGATTATAAATTCATATGAATGTTGCAAGATACAAAATTTGTAGTGATACTAAATATATTAATTTTGATTGTATTATATCAAGTGTAATTATATTGATATTTGTATAGTCTCATTTACATAAAACGGTAAAAATATAATGGATCTGATAACAAATTTTTGTTATCAGACACATACTTGTAACCGATACTAAATATGTATAGAGTTTTATATGTTGCAGCCTGTTGAGCGATACTAAATATATTAATTACATTATTTTGTATTAATTGTTAAAGATACACAAATTTATTTTTAATAATAAAATATGTATCATATACTTAATAACTTCATGGATATTATGTCTCTGAAGATAATATTGTATCATACGTTGTGGTTTATTGAAATACTAAACATTTTGAGTTAATTATTTTGTATCATTTTGTGTATTAATTGTGTAAATATAGTATCATATATACTGTTAACAAAGTTTATAGTGTATCAACGTTAATTGTGTATATATTACTTTTACAAAATTAATTTATAGCGAGTTACTGTTAATTAAATTATATATTTAGAGACAAAAATTGAAACTGAAATACATTTCTTGACAAAAATAATTCTTCAAATTAATAACTACTTATTAATATTGTGCTGGAAGGAAAAGTTATAAAACAAAATACTAATTAACTTAACTTCAACATAATAGAAACCTAACTACTCTAAATTAACCAATCCACCTTCTGCATGTGTAGTGTAACCACTCCTTGGCCTTGTAGGATCGTCGGTATCACTAACATATCCAGCCTTGACTTTGTCCATACTATACTTCCATAACAATGTCCGTATCTGTTGCGAAGATATTCACTCTGAAAACTAACAGATGGAATTTTGATTTCGTCACTCAAGTGTTCTGCATAAGCAACTACATACATTCCACAATCCCTGCAAAAAAATGAAGATACATTAAAAAAAGAATTGAATGTCTAAGTAATAAATTGATTTACAATACTAACAGGCTATCGCTTTGTTGTTGCATAATATCTTTAGCATATTCCACTGCAAAGGAATGTTGTGGACCCAACAGTTCACCCGTTTCCTTGTCTTTGTATGCCTCTAATAACAACCAATAAATTCTCTTCGTTTTATCAAAGAAATCACTATCATGTAGATACATTAATGTTCATATACTTTTATACTAAATATCAACAAAACATCCAACTTAACGGATTAGATACGTTAATGTTCTTGTGCAACACATAAAAGATACACAAATACCTAAATATTTCATTTGTTCGTTATATAAATAGACAAAAAAAAATAACGTATCAAAAAATATCAAATCGATACTTAAAATATTATCTACGAACATTAATATTTATGTGTAAGACATAAAAGTATCAAAAAAATTCTATGTTCCATGGGTGAAATGAAAATTTGAAATAAACGATACTTAAATGAAAAAAAGCAATCATCAAACTAATGAAAAAGATACAAAAATCAGGATGGATAGGGATACAAATGTAGATACCGTTGATAGTGTTGGTCGAAGAATCGGAGTTGCCTCCTTTCTACCCCTTTTCTTTGGGGTTTTTGGGTCTTTCGAAGTTGATGCATGTCTTTTCTTTGAAGAAGATCTCTTGCTAGAACTTGGATTTGTCATGACTATAGGGTCATGCGACGATTTTGAACTCAAAACTTCAAAAATTCCGATTCTGCAAAAAAAATTATATTTTTTTTAGAAAAGAAAGAACATTAGATACACAAAAAATTAAAAAAAAAAGGAAGAAAACTTACTGGAGAAGATGATAAACCAATTCTGAACTCTAATCTTCGAAACAATCGATTCTGAAAAAAAAACTATCAATTTTTTAGAAAAGGAAGAACATTAGATACACAAAAAAGTAAAAAATAAATGGAAGAAAACTTACTGGAGAAGATGATAAATCAACTCTCAACTCTAAATCGGATGAATAGGGATTAGATCTTTTTGAATTTAAAATTTAGTTTAAAATTTTATCCAAAAATTTTAGGGGGAAAAGATTTTGGCGAAACTTTTGGGATGAGAAAGTTTCAATTTTGATTTCCAAGGTAAAAAGTAAGTTAATCATTGGGTGTAATAAAGGGATTTTTGAATTTTATTAAAAGAGTAGAGAAATATTGGGAATAGGTAAAGTAAAGTTGTATAGTTTAATAATTATTTCATAAATAAAAGTCAGGTATTAAGTCTCTTTTTTTCTTCTTTTAAGCCCAATTTGAACTAGACCACATTGCCAATAAACCCAATATTATGGTGCATATGTAAGATTTTCTTTTTAGGTCTTACTTTGAAGAATTACAATAGTTAGATCAGCAACCAGATAGATAGAAAAGTGTGAGTGTGCACATTTTCGCACAAATTCTAGCAGTCAATTTCAAATCATGATTCCTGCTTCGTTTCTTGTCCGATTGAGCTAATTTTTGGGCAACTTGTTCCTTTCAACATAATATTTGATTGGGAACTGATAGTGGGTGATTTGGAGTATTATAGCTCCAGATTTAGCTTGTGAATAGTAGTTATGTATTTGGTAATTTTACTTCTTTAGTTTTTTGTGTTATCTTGTAGTTGTATTGCTCATTGTTTGACACTTTGTTGTTGGTCATTTTGGAGAACATTTTTATAGCTCTTGTTGATTTTAGTGGAGCTTCGGCCTTGTGATTTTTACTCTTCTCAACGAAGAAGTTTTCCACATTAAATTTGGTATCTCGTGTGTTGATTTATTTTACTTGTTTTGGTTGATTTGTTTGCTGCCCAAACATATTTGTTACTACATTATTTTGTCTTTTCTTGATTCAAATAGAAGGGAAAGTTTTGACGTGGATTTTCTTTCGCTATTGTCTGTTGGGAAAGGTAAGCACAAAATAAATGTGCACGACAATGCAATAATGAAAGAAAATCCAAGTCAAAATTTTCCCTTCTATTTGAACCAAGAGAAGACAAAATAATGCAAATAAAACACTGTTTGGGCAGCAAGAAAATCAACCAAAGCAAACAAAACAAATCAACATACGAGACACCTAATTTAACGTAGAAAACCTCTTCGGTGTGAACAGTAAAACCACAAGGCCAAAGATCTACTAAAATCAACAAGAGTTACAAAAGTGTTCTCCAAAATAGCCACCAACAAAGTGTGAAATAATGAGCAACAAAACTATAAGATAACACTAAAAACTATAGAAATAAAAAGAGCAAAATCATCAGAACGCATCTACTATTCATGAGCTAAAATATGGTGCAATAGGACTCCAAATCACCCTCTCCTAGTTCTCAATCAAATATTAAGTTGAAAGGAACAAGTTGTCCAAAAAATCAGCTCAGTCGAACAAGAAAGGAAGCGAAAATCACAATTTGAAATTGATTGCTAGTGTTTGTGCGAAAAATCTGCACTCTCTGACTTTTCTTTCTATATAGCTGCTGATCGAATTCTTGTGATTCTTCAAAATAAGACCTAAAATAAAGTCTTACATATGCACCACAATATTAGACTTATGGAAAAAAATGAGTTAGTCAAATAGGGCTTAAATTTACCCACAAAGAAAGGGAAGGAGACCCAAAGCCTTGGAGTTTTATTTATCCACATAGGAAGGAAAAAGACTCAAAACTCAACAAGTCTCCCCTTAGCGACTAAGTGCAGGAGACCGTCATCCCGATGATCATGCAACATTCTTCAAACTTTTCCCTTGGCAAAACTTTAGTCATCATGTCGTAACCATTATCATTTGTATGGATCTTTTCAAGTTCAAACAACTTAGAATCCAACACATCTCGAATCCAATGATACTTCAGATTAATGTGTTTAGAAAGACCATGAAATATAGAATTTTGCCAAAATGAATAACATTTTGACTGTCGCAATAAAACACATACCTCTCTTGATCACAATCAAGTTCCCCAAAAAATTCTTGATCAACTCTTTGCAACCTTCAACAACATCAATAAGCTCAGCTTATGTAGTAAATAAAGCAATAATTTTTGCAACCTAGATTGCCAAGACACAACTCCCCCTACAAAAGTAATCAAGTATCCTTAAGTAGACTTACGAGTATCAACATTACCAGCCATGTATGAATCAGTGTAACCACAAAGAATAGGTTTTCCTTTACCAAAACACAAAAACAAACTAGAAGTGCCACAAAGATATCTCATAATGCACTTTACAACATTCCAATGTGGTATTCACACCATTACCTACATAAAACAACAAACAACTGAAGCATAAGGAACTTTCTTCATATCTTTCTTCTCACCATCACTGAAAAGACAATGTTTTGTACTCAATTTTAAGTGCATAGCTAAAGGTGTACTAACAACTTTAACTTTGTCCATGTTGAATCTACGAAGTACTTTCTCAATATACTTCTTTTGTGACAACCACAACTTCATGGCTCTCTATCACGAACAATATGCACACCAATAATATGTCTCACTGGTCTCAAGTCTTTCATAACAAAATACTTATTCAATTCTTGCTTCAACTTCTTAACCGTACAAGCATTATAACCAACAACAAGCATGTCATCAACATAAAGTAAAATGATAATAAAGTCATTATCGGAGAATTTTTGCACTAAACACAATGGTCTGAAGAAGTCTTTTTGAATCCCTATTGACTCATTAAAGAACCAAACTTTTTGTACTATTGTCTGGGAGCTTGTTTTGGACCATACAAGCTCTTCTTCAATTTGCAAACATAATTCTCTTATCCCTTGGATTTCATAGCCTTCCAGTTGCTCCATATAAATTTCTTCATCTATGTCACCATGGAAAAAACCATTTTAACATCCATCTATTCAACCTCCAAGTCCAAACTTGCAGTCAAACCTAGAACCACATGGATGGATGTCATCTTCAGAACTGGAGAAAATATCTCATCAAAATCAATTCTCTTTTTCTTGTTTAAACTCTTCAGAACTAATCTAGTCTTGTACTGTGAAACTGGGTTACATCTTCATGTTTCAACCAGAAAATCCCCCTGTTTTTCAAGGCTTTTCGATCTTTAGGTAAAAAAATCAAATCAAAGGTATGATCATCATGTAGAGATTTTATTTCATCTTCCATAACATCAAACCACATTTTTTTTTTCACTTTCCATGGCCTCATCAAAACTCTCTTGTTTTCCCCCACTAGTCAAGAGTACATACTCATTGGGAGAATGACAAGATGAAGCTATTTTCTCTCTAGTAGATCTTCTAAGAGAACTCTCTGGAGTATCAATAATAGTTGGTTGTTGACCAACCACATTGTTAGAATATATGATAAATATATTTTGATTTATTACCTTTGTTAAGTGTATATTTAGTTCCTACTTATAGCTAGGTGTATATTTGTTCCTACTTATAGCTAGGTGGATATTTAGTTTCCTTAATTATAGTCTTGTATTGATTGTATATAAACCATTGATATCAATGAAATAGGCAAGGGATTAAACTCTTTCATGCATCATCTTAAACTAGAGCATCAACGGCATATTGGTCATTCTAATATGATCATTATCTCAATATCAACTTGATTTTCATCATTGTGAAGATTTCATGGAATAGTTAAAGGAACATGATCAACATCAACTAGGCTCTCACTACTTTGAGAATAAACTTTCTCATCTTTGTTAAGGTCCTCAATTGTTTGTTTTCAAATAACACAACATCACAGCTTCTAACAAGTTTCTTCTCAACTGAAACAAAGAAACAATCACCAAATTCATCCTGACCATAACCAACAAAGATACATTGACTAGTTTTAAAATCCAACTTTGACCTCTCATCATTACAAAACATGCCCAAAAACCTTAAGATGATTATAAGAAACATTGTTACCAAACCAAACTCTGTCACGAACATCACTATTAAAAGCAATACTATGTGATAAATTGATAACATAGGCAACAATATTAAATGCTTCTGTCCAAAAGGATTCTGGCAGCTTAGCATCTGAAAGCATACATCTAATTCTCTCGACAAAAGTTTTATTTATCCTCTCTTCTAAATCATTTAGTTGAGAAATCTTCAGAGGATTTTTCTAATGTCGAATATCCTATTCTCTGCAATATCTATCAAAAGGATCAATAGACTCACCACCATTATTAGAATAGATACATTTCAATTTTTTTCTTGTCTATCTCTCAACTAAGACATGGAAACTTTTGAACACATCAAGGACTTGATCCTTGGACTTCAGAGAGAATACCCAGAGTTTACGAGAATAATCATTAATAAAAGTCACAAAGTAAAGTGCACCACCATGATACCTTACTTTAAAAGGACCACACAAATCAGAATATACCAACTCCAAAAAATCAAGATTTTTTGAAGGCGGATGACTCTGAAAAGACTGTTTACCGGGTAAGCAATAAACACACTTGTTTAACTTTGCTTGTGCTACTCCAGAAAGTAAATTATTCTTAGCCAAAATTTTCATACCCTTCTCGCTCATATGATTCAATATTCTATGCCATAACAATGATGAACTATCATTCTCCATCAAATTTACTGAGCTTCTAAAAATAGTGCCCTAAAAAACGTACAAGTCAGACAATTTGTCACCTCGGGCTACAACCATCGAATCTTTAGTAAGCTTCCACTTACCATAACCAAAGGTATTAACATATCCCTTATCATCAAAGTATCCCAAAGAAATCAATTCACGATCTTGTTTGACATTATGAAGGACTAGTTTGGAACCATTATTACTGTTCAAACAAACAGTCTCAATGGGAAGAACTACAACCTCATGATTATTGTCCATTTTCAACATTCCAAAATTACTTGGAGTAAAAGAAGAAAATAATTTCTTCCTTGGCGTGACATAAGAAGTAGAACTAGAGTCCACAAACCAACAAAACTCATCGCAAATATGATTGACGACATTTTCTTCACAAGAAACTAGAAGTTCATCATTAGTAACAGCGGCAACACGGTTTTCATTATCGCCATTTTCCTTTAGTTGTTTCATATCTCTCTTTCACCTGAAACAATATTTCTTGATATGCACATTCTTGTGGCAATAGTCACATTTAACATTCTTGAATCTAGACTTTGACTTTCCTCTACTTTTATTCATGTCATTCTGAATTCTGAACTTGCTTCTCCCCATGTCTTCAGTAACCAAAGCATTAGAGTGTGAAGTAGAAGAAGATGAGGTTTGAGGTCTTCTTCTCATTCTTTATTTAACACACCACTCTTAGCATATTTCATAGTTACAACACCATTGAAAGCAGAATTAGTCAAAGTAACTCGAAGAGTTTCAAAAGAGTCTGATAGAGTTTTGAGAAGCCATAGTCCCTGTATTTCTTCATCGAATTTTACACCCATTCCGAACACTTGGTCAAGAACACCTTGAAAATCATTAATATGATATTTATACTTGATGTTCATCAATTGTTTCAGCAGAATCAATTTATTATTGCAAGTCTTCGAATCATAAAGCGTCTCGATCTTGTCCCACAAATTTCTAGCATGTGTCTCTAATGTTATTTTCAACCCATTGTCTGATATACCCACAAACTTGTAAGTATTCAAATTCTCAATCCTCATCATTCATATATTCAGATTTATTAGAAGGAAATATAGGTGCGTGCATTGTTTGTTTTTTTTTGACAAATTTTGTATTTACAAGTATGATAATTACTACCATTTAAACAAACTATATTTCTCATATTTGACTCCATCATTCAAATAGACAACCAACAACAACCTTATTCTCTAATACCACTTTGATGGGAAAGACAAACATAAAATAAATATACACGACATGACAATAGCGGAAGAAAACTCAAGTCAAAACACTCTCTTCTATTTAAACCAAGAAAATAATGCAATAAAAACATGATCAGGGCAGTAAACAAATTAATCAACGCAAGCAAAATAAATCAACACAGGAGATACCAAATTGAACGTGTAAAACCTCTTCGGTGCGAAGAGTAAAACCCATAAGACAAGGATCCACTAAAATCAACAAGAGTTACAAAAGTATTCTCCAAAATGACCACCAACAAAGTGACAAACAATGAGAAACACAACTATAAGATATCACCAAAACCTAGAGAAATAAAATGAGCAAAATCACCAAAACACAGCTACTGCTCACGAGCTGAAATCTGAAGTTGTAGAACTCCAAATCACCCTCTCTCAATTCTCAATCAAATATGTAGTTGAAAGGAACAACGTATCCAAAAAATTAGTTCAATTGGACAAGAAATGAAGAAGAAATCGCGATTTGAAATTGGATGCTAGGGCTTGTGCGAAAATCTGCGGTCTCTCACTTTTCTCTCTATATGGTTGCTGATCTAATTCTTGTGATTCTTCAAAATAAGACCTAAAATAAAGTCTTACATATGCGCCATAATGTTGAGTTTATGGGCAAAAATAAGCTAGTCAAATTAGGCTTAAATTTAAAGGAAAGTAAAGAGACCCAAAATCTTGAACTTTTATTTATCCACATTAGAAAGGAAAAAGACTTAAAACCCAACATTGTCTTGTCGTGCACATTTATTTTGTGCTTGTCTTTCCCAACAATATATTCATAGCTGGAATTCGAATGTTTTTAACCTATAGATTTGAATTGCATATACCAACAATGTAAAGATTAATTGTCTTATCATAAATATTTGTATGTAATTATCTTGTAAATAATCTACACAAAAACAATAACTAGCACACATTAGTCCAAACAAGATGGGTCTGACTATACCAGGGCCGACTATATGAAAGCTACCGAAGACCTCTCAGTCATATACTATGATCCACAACCAGCATACGCAATTATACAAATTTTAAAAAAGAACTCCCTCTATTTCAATTTGTATGACACTTTTGGTTTTTTCGAGAGTCAACAGTGAGTTTAATTAATTTCTGTTTGATCAAAAATTTGCGCATTGAATCTTTAATTTTTTTAAAATGAAATTTATATTTCAATTTTTTTTCTCCGTCCAATAATAATTGTCCACTATATTAAAAATAGTTGTCCAATAATACTTATTCAATTTAAAAAATTAAAAAACAACTTACCTTTCGTGTCTTATTTACCTTTGATATCAATCTTATTTATCATCTAAAATATTTTTCAAAACATTAAATTTAATAAAATCAAAAGATAATATTATAATATTACCCTTAGGAGTTGTTTGGTTACTGGTTAGAGTTATGCAGGTATTAGCTATGCAGAGTTTAGTTATGTAGGTATTAGTTATGCAGGGTTTAGTTATGCAGGTATTAGATATGGAGGGTTTAGTTATGCAGGTATTAACTGTGCAGGGTTTAGTTATGCATGTATTACTTATGCAGAGTTTAATTATGCAAGTTTAGTTATGTTGGGTTTAATTATGCGGGTACTAGCTATGTGGATATTAGTTATGTAGATATTTTTTAGTTACGTAGAGATTACAATACATGAATTATTAACTATTGAATATTAAACTTGTTGTAAATTATTAATATATATTATTTACAAAATAATAATACATGCTAATAAAATGTAAAATATATTGAGTAATATATAAATTATTATGCTAATATTTGATTAGCATATGTACCGTTAAAAAATATATAATCAATTTCTAATATTAAAAAAATATTTATATTTGCATAAATCAATCAAAACGGTCAGTATATAAAGAGAAATGAAAATAATCTATATATAATAAGAAATAAAAACAACATATGTTGATAGGAAACAATAAAGTTTCAATTAAAAAAATAAAATAAATTAAATGAAAATAATCTATATATAATAAAAAATAAAAACAACACATGTTGATAGGAAACAATAAAGTTTCAATTAAAAAAATAAAATAAATTAAATGAAAATAATCTATATATAATAAAAAATAAAAACAACACATGTTGATAGGAAACAATAAAGTTTCAATTAAAAAATAAAATAAATTAAAAGAAATAAAAATGATCTAAAAATATAAAAAAGAAATAAAACAACAAACCTATATATAGGAAAACAATAAAGTTTCCAATTAAAAATAATAAAATAAATTAATAGAGTAAATATGTAATTTATCATTATAATACATGTAGAACTATTATCCACATAACTTATTCCACCTTCTATACTGCATAACTTTATACATAGATTCCCTCATAGGTTATGTTGATATTAATTATGTAGGACTACAAAAATGCAATCAAACATAGTATAAGTCATGTTGATTTATCAACCTAATAAAAAACTTTTACCAAACATTGTAAAACTAATACAATATTTTATACATGAATAACATGCCCTCTTATATCTTAACCAAACGGCCCCTTATTGTTTATTGTTTTCAAGGGATATGCAGGATGAACGTAAATTAGCAAAAAATGGAAAAGAACGTGAAGTTAGGAATTTTAGGATAGAAAAGGTCAGCTGGCACTGCACATAACTTGAAGATGAGCTTGAAAGAGAGAATAAAAGAAGAGCCCATACCATTTTTCCTTCTTCTTAAAGCAGCGAAATAATAATAATAATAATAAAAAAATGGATGCGATAGTACAGCTGCCTTACGATACTACGGTAAAGTTGATGTTGGGTTCGCTAGAGCGCAACCTCTTGCCGGACACTGTTATACGGCGGATCACACGTCTGCTCTTAGCCGCCCGACTTCGCTCCGGTTACAAACCATCCTCTGAGCTACAGCTCTCTGATCTTCTCCAATTTGTGCAATGTACACGCATCTTTTCTCTATTTATATTTATATTTATATTTATATACAGAGATCGATCGAAGCACAATGCCCAACTTTGTTTCCGAATTCTATCAAGTTCCACATTTTCTTTAGCGTATATATTGAAGGATTTAAAATAGCATTACCTAATTCAAGTAAACAGGGGCGCAGCACCCATTAACCTAGTCGCTATATATATATATATATATATATATATATATATATATATATATCTACGAAGAAATTAAGAGGTTTTTTTTTTTTTTTTTGTATAAAATTAACATAGAGCACCAATGAAATACTGATTTGATTGGCTATAGCTCTTGGGTGGGTGCTTAAGGCTCTTTTGATATTGTTTAAGCCTGTGTTCGAATCTTATTATTAACAGGTAAGTATTTTTTATATTTTTGACACCATTTAGAGCACCACAACCTAAAAGTATAAAACTAGCTTACAATTATTCATATAACTGTAATTGGATTTGGGTAATGGGGCACTAGAATAGGTGGGTAGAGAAAATTAAATGGTTTAAGATTTAATTTATCCAATAAAAAAAGACACGTAATAAAATAATAATATTTTTAAAAAATATTGTAAGTTTTAAGAGTAGAAATGAACTAAAAATGAATTGAAGTATATTTTTAGCTCAATAAATGAGTGAGGGTATATTTAAACCTTTTGAAATGATGAAAGGGAATTTTTGGCTTTTTTCCTTTTTTGAATATAACTTAACATACAAGCAATCACATTAAACCATGATTCAACACTATTCATGGAATAACTCATAGTATACCCATAAGTATATTCTGAATATCATCTTACATACAAGTTATCATGAGATATTATCATGATACAATAATGATCATGTATACTGTATACTGTACAATATTTCAATATCCATTGACAAATATCATTTAATAATTTTTAAAAAAAAGGTTGTTAGTTTTAAGGGTAAAAATAGATCAAAAAGGTGGATTGAATGGTATTTTTAGCTCAATAGATGAATAATGAGTATGTTTAAACTTTTTCAAATAATCCAAAGATATTTTTGGCCCTTTTCTGTATTCAGAATACACATGACAATGGATATTGATAATATTGTGTGGTATATTGGGAGTATTGTTGAATCTGATAGCATCTCATGAGCACTTTTGAATCATGGTATCATGTGATTCAGTGTTTTAAAATGTAGTTTTGGGAGTCGCCTCGTGAAGAGGCACTGAAAAAATGCCTCGAGGCTCATGCCTGGGGCTTAGTTCTGTGAGACTTACCCGCAAGTGTCCGATTGTATGCCCAAAACACAATCATGGTGATCCAACTAAAGAAGAGAGGAATAACAATAGATATTCGAAAAACATCTGATAGTACTAGGTTTCGGCTCATCTGAACTAAGGTGGGATTCATATGACACATAGTGTTAAAGTTTTTTATTCCCGTTAATATGTGTTCATAGGTTTATCTATTATTCTGTAGTCTTGAGACACAAAATTAGGAAGAATGTCAGCATAGAATGTACAACAATCATTCCCAATTTTCAGATCAACAATGCAAGTATGTACACGTAAATGCTGGGATACCTTAGACAACAGCACAAAGTGTGTCGTTTCTAGAATAGTATATATGTTGTGTACTAATAAGGATATATGTGCTTCAAATTTCATGCTTCATCCTTTGAAGTATCTTGACTGACTACCTTTGCTTGTTTTACATACAGCTTTAAAAGAGATGCCAATAGCTGTGATGACTGAGAAGCCAAAGTCCCAACATTATGAGCTCCCTACCTCTTTCTTCAACATTGTTCTTGGAAAACACCTCAAATACAGGTAACTATATATATGTATTCTCATTATATTGTGATGTGTCATTCATGTATATTGCACTTCTAAGCTATCAGAGAGTAAGTTAATCTATTGTGATGGTCTTACAAGATGGCTTATTGTATATATGACAGCTGCTGTTACTTCAAAGACAAGTTGAGCACTTTAGAGGATGCTGAAAAAGCAATGATGGAATTATATTGTGAAAGGTCGCAGTTGAAAGATGGACACACTGTACTTGATGTTGGTTGTGGCTGGGGTTCCCTTTCTCTATACATAGCACAAAAATATGGTGCCTGTAAAGTTACCGGGATTTGCAATTCAGTCACCCAAAAAGCACACATAGAAGAGCAGTGCCGGTAATAACTTCTTTTGATACTATACGACCTAGTGTATATATGTACGCCTTTCTTATTGTTCTCCTCTGGTTTATGTGCTTAGGGAGCTTCAGCTGGAAAATTTGGAGATCATATTTGCAGATATTAGCACATTCGAGATGGAAGGATCTTATGATAGAATATTGTCTATTGAAATGTTTGAGGTATTGAGTGCAAGATGAGTGTGTTTGTTACCATTTAGAGTTAAGACGACAGCTAATTATAAACTTATATATTTATAGCATATGAAGAGCTATGGAGATCTCCTGAAGAAGATCTCAAGATGGATGAAGGCAGATAGTCTTCTTTTTGTTCATTATTTTTGCCATAAAGCATTTGCTTACCACTTTGAGGTACATATATATACGTCCATCTGCTAGCTGATCAATGCATGAGTATTTCCTGTGCTTCAATTACAGACGTGGTGTTGCAGGATGTGAACGATGATGATTGGATCACTAGGTACTTCTTCAGTGGAGGTACAATGCCTTCTGCCAATCTCCTCCTTTATTTTCAGGTGAGCTTCATGATGTAGTTTGTACCTCATCAAGAATGTTTTAAAAGGGTTACAAAGAATCCATCTCTGATAAAAGCAAAATCTTTGGATTGATAATTATTCTGATGATGCTTGGTTGCAGGATGATGTTTCTGTGGTTGATCATTGGCTGGTTAATGGAAAACATTATGCACAGACAAGGTGGAGTTAACTTGTTATGAATATATTTTTAGAATTATGAAACATGTATTGGTAATAATAAGGTTTAACTCCGTTTTCAGTGAAGAATGGCTTAAGAGAATGGATGAGAACAAGAGTTCCATAAAGCCAATAATGGAGTCAACTTATGGGAAGGATTCAGCCGTTAAGTGGACTGTCTACTGGAGAACGTTTTTCCTTTCAGTTGCTGAACTGTTTAGGTACAACAATGGAGAAGAATGGATGGTTTCACATTTCCTCTTCAAGAAGAAATGAATTTGCCAAGCAAATTGTACCAAGTAATAAGCATGTCTACATGCATTTGCACTATTACCATAAATTAAAGTAGAATGCGTCGTCAGTTAAGAATGTGATCATTCTGTCCTGAAATCCATTTGGACAAAAGTTCTTGAATGGCAATTTGATCCTTTCTTTAGGTGCCTTGTGTTCACAAAAATGTTCCATTCATCGTCCTCTCTGGAGATGGTTTTGTTGCCCACAATATTGAGCATGAAGTCAGCGCCAATCCTTTTGTTTAGAGGCTTTTACTGGCACCTGAACTGCAACACGAAAACTGAGACAGCAGCAATAATGTTGCCAATCTAACAACAAATGGGCATGTGAACGCGTTAATTTTCCTACAAGTTCTCCCATTAATGCGGCAAAACTTCAGCAAGACAGATCACCCTCAATTTCAGCAACTTAAGTAAGTTTTCTGAAAATAATAATCTGCATCTACATGATTCAGGACTATATACTTAAACCAAGTACGAGAGACTCAAGAATCAAAATAATCGTGCATATACGACTTACGAGGCTGGCAAAATATTTAAATAGTCCTCTGTCATTGTAAAAGGGATGAATCAGATTGAAACCAGTATGGACACCCCATGGTAATAATAGAATTCCAGTTAGATTTCACCTCTGGAACTAGGCTCCATGTATTTGATTATTTTCATCATCAAAACCTGCGTCCCACATTCATGGACTGGTGGTCTGCCTATATGAACTTGGTGATTGTCATAACTCATATCTTTACAAAAACAATCCACATTAAGCCTAGCCTGAACTCTCAAGTAGCCACTAAGTAAGGAATCATGAAGAGAGCAACTCTTCCACCCAATAACATATACAGCAGGACCATAAAATCAAATAAACAGGCCATGCTATATATGTCATATCTAAGATAGTTGACAGCTGAGATGGACAAACAGACCAAAAAATGAGTTACCAAGTCTTTCGTTTCCTTAAAAGCCATGAAACTTGACAAAACAGCCAGGACTGTGGGGACAAAATGCAAGCTTTCTACCCTTCTTTAAAAAACACAAAGAAACGAAACACTACATCTCATGTTGAGTATTTAAACTGTCTTCATTTAACAGAGTTATCGTGATTTTCTAGAGGACTACTTATTGTTATGATAAGTTGTGTATTTGGAGAATGGTATCTCACAAGATCAAATGAGAACACTTTACACATCACAATACAATTTTCCATAGATTTAAATAGAGAGAAATCAACGTGGAAGTGCTATAATTTGATTTGTCTCATATAAAAAGTACAAATAATATTGTTAATTTTTTAGCCAAAAATCACTTTCTTTGACTCGGGAAATATAAATCATTTTGACAATGAAAGAGCATTGACTTCAATTTTTGACCAATATAAGAACAGTGAATGATCACCTTCAAAACAAAATAGGAGTGAGAATTCCCAAAACGAATGGAAAACAAGAAAAAGAATCAAATCTAAAGGTAAATGAGGAAGATCTCAAAATAAGAAGTCAAAACCGATCATATAGAATTGCATTTGAATTCTCAATACTAAATCCAATGACGCCAAATAAAAAGGGAAATTGTGAAATCTAAACAATAGACACAGGCCACTCAACAATATTAGAACTCAATTAATTTCTTTCCCTCAGAAAATCAAGAAAGAGATAAAACAACAATGATATCCAATCCCACTTCAAAAACTGAAAAAATAAACTCCTTCTAAACCTTTTGCATAAATAGACTATCCTTGGTACTTCTTGCTAGCAAAACTAACTTGAGCAATATTTGGAAAAATTCAACAAGGAACTAAAAGAAGAAGGGGTAAATCGCGTATGAGGAAAAGCAGAGAAGAGGAGAAAAACAATCTTTGGACAACAAGTGTCAAGTGGTGTTACTTTGGAGGGAGAGGAACAAGAGAGCATTTGAAGGAAATGAATATGACATTGTATCTTTAAGTCTTTCACAAAGAACCATATCCCGTATCTTCATGTAGCCCCCCAAATGGATCTTGAAGTACTATTTCTGCATCTCCCTGACCAAATCCTTCATAAAAAGTATTTTAAAAAGAAAACAGGTAGGTGCTACAATCTCCCTGTTGCCTTTGATATCAAAAGACATCACAATCTCATGAACTATCCTGGAGTCTACAATGAACAACTTACCTTATCATAATTAACTAGGAAACCATCAGTCCTTTTTTCCAAAAAGTTTTTACTGAACTTGAACTGGAAAAGAGACGTGACAAGCGTGACTCTAGCTAATGTTCCCAATCTAACATCAAATGAAAACGTGAACCAAGGAGAGTGTGGCTGTTCAGTCTAACTATTTATTCGGTGCAAGCTGGTTGACAAAAAAAACAGCATCTACTTGAATTAGTACTACGTTGAGCAAGTAATAAACTCAAAAATCTTGCTTGCTTACCTTAAAAAAATTAGTAAACTCAAGAATCAAAATGACTGTGCAGATAAGTTGAGTAAATATTTAACATTCTGCAAAAGGAAATGCTGAAGTGAGATCATCAGACTAAAACCAGTAGCCCATTGCAAAGACTCATACAACATGGAAACCGGAGTTGTAATCATAGAATTCATCTAAACTTCACACTAGCTATAGGCTCGAAGTATCATCTTGTTCATCATCAAAACCTGTGTCTCACAATAATGGAATCAATGCAAATATAGGAACAGGTTTCTGAGCAAGGAACGTATAAGCTGGAATCTGGAATGAAGGGAGGCCCTCCACCTCACCATTAATCTAAGGAAGTAGAGAGGCGAATAAAGGTTGCGTGGGAGGAAAAATTTGGGCATGGGTTAAAAGGAAAATCACCAAATCAAAGGGAAAGACGTAAGGAATCAGGAATTACTCCACTCAAAATAGTTCTCTCTTCGACTATAAACAGTATCATAAAATCTAAAAGCATGTCGTGATATGTCAATTATTGTATATATGACAGCTGCTGTTACTTCAAAGACAAGTTGAGCACTTTAGAGGATGCTGAAAAAGCAATGATGGAATTATATTGTGAAAGGTCGCAGTTGAAAGATGGACACACTGTACTTGATGTTGGTTGTGGCTGGGGTTCCCTTTCTCTATACATAGCACAAAAATATGGTGCCTGTAAAGTTACCGGGATTTGCAATTCAGTCAACCAAAAAGCACACATAGAAGAGCAGTGCCGGTAATAACTTCTTTTGATACTATACGACCTAGTGTATATATGTACGCCTTACTTATTGTTCTCCTCTGGTTTATGTGCTTAGGGAACTTCAGCTGGAAAATTTGGAGATCATATTTGCAGATATTAGCACATTCGAGATGGAAGCATCCTATGATAGAATATTGTCTATTGAAATGTTTGAGGTATTGAATGCAAGATGAGTGTGTTTGTTACCATTTAGAGTTAAGAAGACAGCTAATTATAAACTTATATATTTATAGCATATGAAGAACTATGGAGATCTCCTGAAGAAGATCTCAAGATGGATGAAGGCAGATAGTCTTCTTTTTGTTCATTATTTTTGCCATGAGGCATTTGCTTACCACTTTGAGGTACATATATATACGTCCATCTGAAAGCTGATCAATGCATGAGTATTTCCTCTGCTTCAATTACAGACGTGGTTGTGCAGGATGTGAACGATGATGATTGGATCACTAGGTACTTCATCAGTGGAGGTACAATGCCGTCTGCCAATCTCCTCCTTTATTTTCAGGTGAGCTTCATGTTGTAAATCATTTGAGAGTTATTCTCCATTAATTTTGGACCAAACTATTGATGTTATTTTTGAACCAAATTATTAACGCATAACATTTTTGTTCAGTTTCACATAGTTTTGAGAGTATTTTTGGATTGATAACTATTGTGAATTGTAATGCTTGGTTGCAGGATGACGTTTCTGTGATTGATCATTGGCTTGTTAATGGAAAACATTACGCACAGACAAGGTGAACTTAACTTGTTTGAATATTTTCAGAATTATGAAACATGTATAATAAGCTTTGACTCCGTTTTGCCGCGAAGAATGGCTTAAGAGAATGGATGAGAACAAGAGTTCCATAGAGCCAATAATGGAGTCAACTTATGGGAAGGATTCAGCTGTTAAGTGGACAGTCTATTGGAGAACCTTTTTCCTTTCAGTTGCTGAACTGTGTGGCTACAATAATGGAGAAGAATGGATGGTTGCACATTTCTTCTTCAAAAAGAAATGAATTTCTCAAGCAAACTCTACAAGTAATAAGCATCCCTACATGCATTTTACTCAAAAACATTGGGAGAGTAATTTGCAATTTGTACCCCTAATGTAGGCCAACTTATACCTTATTCTATCATTCTTAATGATTTGCATACTAATCTGCAAAATTATAAAAGTTCTCATTTTTCAATTATTTATAAGGATAAAATATGAAGTTACATACTAAAAAGAAAAACAAAAAAGTTGTTTAAATTAAAGATGAATAAAAACAACAATAAATACAAGTCATTGACATTTCTTTTTCATTAAAATGAAGAACAATCATTCATTTACAAATGTACCTTGATCCCGTGCTCCTCAATTATGCCATCATAATGTCAAATCATTGCCTAATCCTACTACCATATTAATATCCACAAATATCAGGACATCACTACTATCAACTAATCTGCTATTCCTCACAAATTCTAATGCCAAACTCCTTGACCCTTTTGGAACAGTACATGAAACTGACGTCGTAAGCCAACTCATCCATACCAACTAAACCCAACACCATATATGAAACCAAGTTCATCATGATCAATATTAGACAACTAAGAATTGAGTCCCCATAAACTCAATCCACAAGTTAAAACAATAATGTCACATAACCACTAAGAATTCAGCTATCAACAAACAAATGACATACCTCAACCATGATAAGTAACACATAACCCAGACTTCCAATGCTTATTCTGACTTACTGTAACATGAATCATGTCCCATATGATTCAGATCAACTCACCCTTCAAGTAATCCGGACCACTCAAGGATCCAACATGCAACAATTACATTATGAAGAAATAAATTAGGTTCACTCATGGAACCATAAACGCATACTTGGTCCTCTAATGGAATCTAAACTCAAACTTTTAGTGTACTATCGTGGTACTCAGGCCATCCTTAGTGAGTGCGTCGACGTGGTACCCAAGTCAATCATATGTGGATATCCCTGTATCAGGCGTGGTACCTGATTCAACCATTAGTATATATTAGGCATGGTATCATAGCCAACTTAGGGGATATCCTGAACCAAGCGTGGTACCCGAGCCAACCATCAATACATACAATCATCACGAACAATAACACTTGAAATCACAATTCACATAACCGGTTCATTGTATCTGGTTATCATTATGTTGTCATTACATATGCTTCATATATATTTCCTACCATGCATTTCAAAATGATACTACAAGTTGTAGACATGCATACACACATAATCAGATACCACCTTGCTAAAAAGGAACTCAAGGTAAATTAAGAACTAGAGAACTATCCCTAGTCATTCTCTCGCCTTCCGCCTAAATTGTAACCATCTAGACTCCGTACCCGAAGGCCTATGCATGCAACATTCAAACAGCTACAAGAAGAAACATAGTAAAACAAGTCTAACTAGGCGAAACCTAGCCTACTGTCACGATCCAAAAATGAACGTGATGACACTTGCCTATTACCATCAAGACAACTCAGCCTCAACCCAACGAAAATGAAAGAAATGTGGAAAGGTAAAGCAAGAACAAGATAAAAATTAAAAACTTATTCATTCTATTAACACTCCAAAGCCTAATTGTCATGTGTACAAACCACTAGTATATAAAGTGCGGAATTTAGAAATAAGTACAAGTCTTAAGTATTTTTATAATAAAATAGAACAAAGCATAAAAAGAGGAACTAAAGGGCCTGTCGGGATGACAAACATCTACCTCTCAACAGTTCTCTTACAAGCCTCAGAGATGGGAGAGAAAGATCAATCACACTATATCGGGCTCGGAATCTACACAAGCATAGAAGCAATGAGTGAGTACTAATAATACGACACCTAACAAGCAACCTGTTAAACAAAATAACTAGCTAGAAATCGAATACTCCTTTCATCTCATCTAAACCTCCTCAAATTACAATCCGCATAGAGATCAACCCAACCTAATAATCCTACAATACACAACTCACAAGGCTCAATACTCATAATTCAACAATAAACATGAATCAATGAAGTCAATCCCAATGTCAAGTAGATCAATCACATGTAACAAGTGCATCAATCACAGTTAACAAGTAAGTCAATCATAAGCATCAAAATGCATCAAATCACAATAATCAATCTCTTACCGAAACTATTTTCCTTCGGCGTAACATTACTAGACGAAACAATTTTCCATCGGTTTTTATATCAAATCACTAGCCAGAACCATTTCCTATAGGATTTATATCATTAACTAGCCAAAACCATTTCCCATCGATAGTATATCGCTAGCAAAAAACATTGCTCATCGCCTGTATATCCTGTCACTAGCCAAAACCATTTCCCATCAACTTTATATCACTAACAAGAACCATTTCTCATCGGCTTTATATCGCATGTCTCATCACGATGTGCAACAATAAATGTACATACGCAAGTTCACACCATAAGGAAGAGACAACAATTCAAGTCTAGATCATGCTATCAAGCATTTCATCAATCAATCAAGAAGGATCACAAGAAGGCAATTCACAAGCATTGTAATCAAACATATAGCCTTTTCATTTCAACCCTTTTTTATTCTTTGATATTTATCAAGTTGAACAATTAACCCTTGACTTTATTTTCATTACTCCCAACATACACACAATGAAAGGAATACACGAGTTCTACTGGAATACAAGATTTAGGAGATCACTTACCTTAATTCAACCAATTAGTCACTACAAAATTTGAGTCTTCCTCTTCCGATCAATATTCAAAGTCACACAATCTATATCAATCAAGTATTCACAATAATTTTTTTGAAAACACCAATAACCATATTAATTACTTTGAAATATATGTCAATCAACTCAAAATCTAATTCCAAAAATGAAGTTTGAATATGAAATTCTATACTTGAAATCATTACCCAAGGCATTTGGAACCCAATGGTTCAAACTATTTTGAAAAAAGATTTAAAATTAGTTCACAATCTCCATTTTAGTTTGAACTTTGAGTTCTTGAAAAACTGTCATTTCCCAGTCAATTCCAAATTTTGATGTTAAAATCCATAAATAAAAGTAAAATAAAGTTTTAGGATCACAAAAGCTTACCAAATTATAAAGCACAATAAAACCTTTCAAAAATCCCTCTAAGGCAAGCTCAAAAATGGAAAATGGGACTTAAACCCCAAATTTTGCAAGTCAAAACCCTTCTTTAAAGTCGCTTAAGCGAACACTAGTTTGCAAAAGCGAACCCCGCTAAAATCTCATCCCTAGACTTTCGCGAACGTGCCTTCACTTTTGCAAAGTTCGCGATTGCAAATAGGTTCTTCACGATCGAAAAAGGTCTAGATTTACATCTCTTTCTCTTTCACGATAGGGTCTCTCAATTGCGACCTTCACAAAATGAACTCCCTATCGCGATCACAAGGGTAACAAATATCAGACCTCAACAAAATCAACCAACTTTCAAAAGGACCCTCGGTATTCATTTGGAACCCCATACACACATTCCACATTTACTAATAGATTGTACTAAATGTTCAGGACTCAAGGAACCGTTGAAATGCGAATTAGAGATCTCCTTGACGCAAAATCTATGAAAACCACAAGCTCCTAAAAAGGCTAACTCAAGTTCGGGACCTCTCATAATAAACCAAGACCTCACTTAGGCCTAAAATCATCCCTTAAATCCAAAGGAACTCTCAGAATTTCAGTCCGAGCATTCGACCCCAAATGTTGACCAAAGTCAATCCAAAGGCTAAATTTTCATAAATTTTCAATTTAGGATCTCAAATCCTTAAAAATATTCCGAAACTAAAATCGACAACTCTCGTGGACAAGGTTCCATATTGGGACTGATAGAATCGAGGAAATTTCATTCTGAAACTCAAAACTCCAAAAGACACCAAAAATCACTTTCTTAACATTATTAGCCTTTCAAACTTACATAATTCTCAACTCCAAGGTTAAAAACTAACTTTCAAACTCAACTAAAAATAACTCGGGGTCAATATCGGGAGGGGCAAAATGATACATTCATAGAACTTCGAAAAATGACCTATCGGGTCATAACACCTACCTGGGTGCCAAACAACAGATGATGAACCTTGTAGATGTATTTGACTCCGCGGAAGCAACCTATTATCAACAAGCATTAGGAATCCTTTAGTTTTCACCTTCCTTGCGCGAAAACTCTTACCCTTCATTGCTCTCGTACCCTGGGTGCCTTTGGAGGGTTTTTGAAGTAATCATCACCTATTTTTCCTTCTAAAAGTGGGAGGAAAAAATATGCATTAATTAGGCTGTAATTTTTTTGATATCTCTCTATAATGAGATTCAGACCGCTACAACGGTCGTGCTATAGTAGGAAGCCTCCTCTATGGTGGGATGACGTCAGCCTGACCCAAAACTCAATTTGGGCCAAAATCGTCATGTGCTCAAGTTTCAAAAATTCTTGCACCACACTTCCATACTTTTGAGACTCCACACGAGGTAACCTTTGTAACAACGAATCGAGTCGTTACAATATCTAGCTAAAACATCAATTCACAGCCCATACTCTCGGCTACTTAATATGCCCTATCATAGGTTAGAAATTGATCAACCCAAACATCATGAATCTCTTGGGGAAAATAATGATTTAGAAAAGCTTCTATAAAGCTATCTCAAGAGGGTAGAGGTGCATCTCCCCCTATATCTCTCCCAACTCGCGTACTACTGTTGGGATTTATGTAGTTTTGATGATTGACAAAGAAAGATGAAACACGTCAGTCAAATGGTCTAAAGGTACATTGTACGAGCAGTTGAATTTGAAAAAGCTTTTAAGATGAATAAAGACAAGACTGCAGAAATAAAGAAATGGATAATGCTAATTTCATGAGAAAACCCAAGGAAGTAATTGTTGACACCCAATTTTGACCTGACATATTCAAAATTCGTAATTTTTAAGTTTATTTATTTAATAGTTCAAAAATATTTTTTTAAAATTTTTGAATAAGTTTATCGATAACTATCCTTATTTATTAAAATTTAGAATTTCTTATTAATTTTAAAATTGCGTCTTTACATGTCGTAAGTTATGTTCATTAAGTTTTTTCTTTAATATTACGGATAAAATTTGCACCGATAATTTTGGGCCACAATTCCAAGCCCACACACTTGGGCCCATTGCATTATTTATTTCTATTTAGGTTTAGATTAGGTCAAAAATAGGGTGGTGAAAATTTTTTAGGGTTGCAATTTAGAGATTTTGAGATTCTTTTAATGCTCTTTATTTTTCCGGCTAAAAGATCACCGGAGCTCCGACGTCTGACCGCCAGCCCACCACCCAAAAAAACCCTACCCAAGCTCCACATTCCATTTTTGCTCCATAGCCACTGGAGCAACCAGCAGCTCCAAACTATCCTAAAAAACCCATCTGCCTTGCTTTTCCTCCATTTTCCAAGAGCATCTCCCTTACTTCATTTTTCGGCGAGCTCAAACACCAAAACGAGCTCGCCACCACCTCTCCTCACCGGGAACACCCA
The DNA here is from genome assembly GCA_016801875.1 of Solanum sitiens. Classification (NCBI taxonomy): domain Eukaryota; kingdom Viridiplantae; phylum Streptophyta; class Magnoliopsida; order Solanales; family Solanaceae; genus Solanum; species Solanum sitiens. Next base: position 785,404 of record JABWTJ010000387.1, on the reverse strand, counting down.
CCACAATTCCAGTAACAACCACCCAAATCGCTTTTCTCAAACCCATGAGCTTCCACCAGCAAACAGATAGCCTTCAATACTCTATTTTGCGGCCAAACAACTGCCACAAAAACACCTGACCTCCTTACCACTCAACCAGAAATCGCCTCCATCTTCCTTCCTCCTCACCACCAAACAAAACCAGCCTTAACCTCTTCTTTTCTCCATCTCGAACCAGCCCCTTCCCCTCTCCCCTTTCACGATTTTTTCCTTTATTTTGCAGGTATCCCATCATCCGACGTGACTCCATCTCCGGTGACGTAATAACAAGCAAGATCAGACCAACAACATCGTACAAACAACATCAACAACTCCATTTCCGGCAAGGTATAAGCTTTCACTTCAAAATCTAATTAAAGTTGAGTTTATTTTACTTTGTTTTTGTTGCTATTTTTAGTTGTGTTTAGGGTGTGTTTGGTATGGAGTCCTAGAAAATGTTTTCCTTGAAAACAAGTAGATTTTGGACTTATTTTCTCATGTTTGGTTGGTGAGTAGAAAATATTTTTTCGAAAATGATATTTAGTGTTTGATTTATGAATGAAAAATGTTTTTGAGAGACATCTTTTATTTTTAGTTGAGTAAAAAATAATTTATGAAATTGAAAATATTTTTTTAAAATAAAATTATTATTTTTTTGGAATGGTGATGGGGGTGGGTGGGGTGGGGGTAGTGGGTGGGGGCAGAGGGGAGGGGGTAGTAGTGAAAAAATAAAAATTTAAAGTTGATAGTATTTTTAAAAAACAAAATTAATTTTTTGGGGGGGTTGGGGGTGGGTGGGGGGCTGATAGGGGGCTGGCGGGAGGAGGGGGGTAGGAGTTTAAAAATAAAAATTTGAAGTTGAAAATATTTTTAAAAAGCAAAATTAATTTTTTGGGGTGGGGGTGGGGGTGGGGTGGGATGGGGGTGCCCAGTGGGGGTAGGGGTGGGGGAGGTCAGGGATCGGGTGAAAAAATAAAATTTTGAAATTGAAAATATTTTTTAAAATTGATGTTTTTCCCCAAAAAAAATGTAATCTAAAATTGGAGGAGAGTTTTGGAAAATGTTTTCCTTAATTTTTGAAAGGAAGTTATTTTCCTTAATTTTGAGGAAAATGAGTTGATTTGGAAAACATTTTCCAAAACTTTTGTCCCAACCAAACATGAGAAAATTGGAAAACATTTTCCAGAAAATGTTTTCCTTCATACCAAACACACTCTTAGATGATTTAATTTTTCCGTTTAGATTTGGTCGGAATCTCAAACTTTGGACACTTTATTTCCAACATTGTTGCTTAAATTTAGCACTAATTGCATCTATTTGCTGCTGTTGAATATTTTTAGTTTTGGTGACTATTCTAATTTTTTGCATTTTTGGGTATATTTTAAAGTTTCTATTGCTATTTTGTTGATAATGTTTCGTCACTATTATTTTTATTTGCTACTGTTAGCTTGGGATTTTAGGATATATTTTGTTTTGTTTCCGCTTTTAGTGTTTATGTTATTTAAATAGTTAAGAGACAATGTTTGGTTTAGATTAACTTTTTATGATGTAGTATTTTTTTTAATTTTATATTTTTTTTAGTTGTTGTAGCAGTTCACTTCATTTATTTCTAGTTGTTGCTAGGTTTATCTCATAATATTATATAATTGCTTTTTTGTGCATTTTCAATTATGTGGATACTTTTATGTTTTGAGTTGTGACCAGATTACATTCTTGTTGCATCTAATCACTACTATTTAATACGACAAGAAATATAGAAGATGGAAACAATAAAAATAGGAAGACAAGAGATAATAGATTTCTTTATTATTCCAAATCTTCAAGTCTATACAATATGAACCCTTATGCCTCTATTTATAATGTAGCATAGAGACATACAAAATATTAGTCATAAACATGACATTACCATAAATATAATGGAGAGGTTATAATGTGAAAGGTTACAAGAATAATGGTTATAAAGGTGGAGGTTATGATTATCTTCATAATGAGGAAATAGTGGAAATAATGGGTGAGTAACTTCTTGGTGTAGTGGACATCCATATTATATTGTTTTATAACACTCCTCCTTGGATGTCCATAGATAATATGCCTCGTTAAAACCTTACTAGGAAAAAACCTTGTGGGAAAAATCCTAGTGAAGGAAAAAGAGTACACATATCTTTTAATACGCTTTGAATGTTGCCTCGTTAAAAACCTCACCAGGAAAACCCAATAGGGACAAAACCATGGGTAAAGAAAAGAGTACAACGCGTATTTTTCTCCCCTGATAAAAACTTCACTTGATATCTCGAAAACAATGCATTCCAATCTTGTATCACAACTTCCCAAATATTGATGTTGGCAATCTTTAGTGAATAAGTTTACAAGATTATCACTTGAATAAAACTTTGAACGTCTATCTCACCATTTTGTTGAAGATCATATGTGAAAAACTTTTGGTGAACTATACTTTGTTCGATCTCTTTTGATTATATCCTCCTTCATAGATCAGTATTATTTCTGCACGATTTGAAGAAGTGGTTACCAATGTTTGTTGAATGCCAAAATATTGTTGTACCTCCATATGTAAGCAAATAGCTTTTTTGCGATCGAGCTTTGTGTAGATAAAATAAATATTATGCATCTACATAATAAAATCATTTTTGACTCATGAGAGATTGATCAATTTTATTGAAGTTCGTCTTTTTTTCTCAATGAAAATCACACATCTTCTAGCATTTCCATAACCAGCAATCTGTAAGTGCACCAATTGCACCAATACATAATATTTTAAATCATTTTCATGAGGTTGAAAAGATTCTTTCTTTGTGTTAAGCAATCTCAAAATCATTGGGCACTCAATGGAATCGCTTTAAGACATTTTAAATCCTTCAAGGATTTTCGTACAATCTTCATCGTCTAGTTAGACGTAATAATCAATCATTTTGCATATTCAAGTATTTCATCTATTGCCAGACTGAAACAAGTCTTATTGCATTCACCACTAGAGAATATATCTCCATTTAATAATGTCAGGATTTTTGCAAAAACTCTCTATGCCCCGAGGCACAAACCGTACTTCATATCTTACGGTTATACTTTCGCATAATGATTCATTTGTACCCCACTGACATATATTTTGATCTATGAACTATAAGTTAAGAAATACCACTTTTCTATGTGAAACAAAATATATTTGAATAGTGCATTTATTTGGCTAATCATTTATCTGTCCACACTATATGGCAAATTCAAATTTAAAATCCTCGTAACCATTTATAACATTTAGTGCTACTTTATATCAAATATACCATCGACGGTCATTTTGATATCGATTCCAATACAACATAACTTATCGAGATCTCTTCATTGTTTATCATTTTCAGGTACCTGAACCTTTGCAAAGGTTTTATGAAATGTTATGTCATAGTGCTCTTTCAAAGCACTTACCTCATTATCAATGACCATTTTGTTAATTTGCTCCTCTCCTTCCTCAAGGAGTTTTACATTTGGAATTGATTGGTCTATCACGCTTTTGGCGTACCTAGACTCTGTCCTTCAATGACTATTTGTTGGAGCATTTGCAGCTTAATTAAAATATTGGGTCAGCAAATATATCTGGCAAATTACTTGCAACATTTTGCAAATGAATTATCTCTTGAACTTCAAGTTCACATATATATTTTTTAAAGAAGATCTAGATAATTCACCCCACACATAACATTCAGCTTCTACACATATCTCCCCCTAATGTTAGGAAATCTAACATTCACCCTCAACCTCAATTGGGGATCCATCTTTGTGCATGGTGGAGCAATAAAATCATATGTGCACACGTCAAATTTTTAGATGAAAATTATTTGGTTCCGACCCTGAACCAATTGTGTTGGGAGAACCTTGTTGGCTTGATGCATACATGTTAAATAAACTCATCTCATATCAAATTTTATTTGAGAGATTTGTTCTCATAATCAATGGTCTAGCTATAATTGGAGGTATACAATTTCTGCTAAACCAACTAACATTACCCACATGATTTTATAGTTTGGAACTGTGCTCTTAATTTAATAATTCAAGTAAACAACCTTACAAAAACCAATTTGTAAGTTGATACAAATGCACATGTGACTATACCATAAATGCATCCATTAAATCACAATAGTAAACGGTCCACATGGCAGGTGAACGGGCCCATATTCACCTTTTATATGTTCCAAATAATTTCAGGGGATACAATCCCACCCTTAGCTGGTACAATGATTATTTTATTACGAGAACAAGCTACAAAAGAGAATTCTTGAAGAATCTTTTATTTCTTGAACATATAGCCACGTGAATTCTCAATTTCTTTTGCATCACATTTGAATCGAAATGGCCAACCGATTGTACCAACTGATATTTATTCTAGTAAAATTCTAGTTTACTTTTGCATCTGATTCCATCAGCATGCCCATATTTGTATACGACAAACAAGAGAAAGACGGGTAACCTTTTATGTAAATATTCATAACCCGCTTGATTGTAGTAATCTGATGATATTTCATCTTTCAATAATTTACAGTCTCAATATAATAATTATTTTCAATTCCTCTAAAAATTAAAAAGTTTTTTTTGAGACTTACTACAACCTCTATATTGTGAATAATTTCATTCCTCCGGATAGTAACAAATTAGCCGTTTATGAACTCTCAATTAATTTTGTGTACTACCACAAATTTCAGAACGTCATTCTTATGGTGACCATCTCCTAAAAGAGAAAATTATTATTATTTTCATGGTTAAAATTATTACATTCAAGACTTATTTCTTGATAACCAATGACAAATTTGTGTTGCCACACAACAACATTTATTTTGGTAATGGCCACAACCTTTACAGAAAAGATTTATTTTTTTCTTTTGCTCTCCAATAGTTCATAATAAAACATATCACAATATTTGTGTAGTACTCAAACTATATATATGACCATTTATGTCAAAATATTTTCTTTCAATCTCTCAAACCTCCCGTAGAGGTGAGATGTGACATTCTTCCAACAATATATGAACATGTTCTTATCCATACGAACACAAGTCACATTTTCTTCAAGAAATGAACCATAACCATTTGTACATGTTCCATAAGTTTTTTATTAGAAACTCATTGACATGTTTTGAGATTATGTGACTCACCTCAACATCACTTTAAAAGGTCAAATGTACCATATGTACTACCACTTTGTATTCATTTATTTTGATGGAGGATTTATAAAACTTTTTAAATTGGGTTGCACCAACAACAATGTGCCCAACTTCTCATACCACTTTGATGGATAACAATTACTTTTAACAATTACCTTCACATTTGAAGGACCATCTTAAGAAACAATGTGTCCAATAACCTTTCATACAATTTTAATGGACAAAATTACATTCACATTTGAAGGAACATCTTAAGAACCAATGATCTTCTTCCTAATATATTACCACAGCGATGACCATTAACATTTTACCATACCATATTCATACATTCAATCACTTGTCATTTTTCATACATATTAATATACTGCTACCACATTCACATAAGAGAATGGAGCAAATTAATTGGGTTAATTCCATGACTTTCAGTCAAAAGTATAAAACTTTATGCTAGTCGTCATCATATCAACACTATAGTGCATTAGGACTTTAACTTAATGTCTTGCCCATATAAAGACACCTTTGGTCATTGATACGCTCAAATTTACATCTCGAAAAGAAGTATAAGCGGTCGTATCAAGTAAAGAACCCAACTACAAGGTTAGGATCGATCCCACGAGGAAAATGATTTAGACTTAACTTTAACCTACTATTACATTTATTTAGTCAAGTCTCTTCCGAAAACAAATAACAAAAAGAGGGGTTTTGAATAACAAATGTAATTCACTAATTCTACGTAAACAGTTGACACGTTCAAAGATTTGATTTTTATCAAGTAATTTAAAGTAACTAGGTCTTAAGTGTTCCCCATAGGTCCATAACTCGGTAAATCTAACGATAACAATCCTTTCCTAATATCTTGCATGCAAAGTGGTAAGCTATGTATTCCTAATTCCTTGGTCCGGCAACTAGGAAATTTCACTCCGCACCTTGGTCCGGCTACGTGTGTATGCTTTACTAAACCTTACCTTTACCTCATATTAAGCATCATAATCGATATTTGGCTTAGTTGTTACTTCGCACCAACCAACACTAGCTTATTAGATAGTATACACTAAATCTAAGTCGATAATTCTTTTCTTATTATCTACCTCCTTGGTCCGGCAAGTAGCAATAAGGCGAGTTCTAACGTTGGTCACCCGTTAAAAAGACTTCTAAACAAAAGAATTATCAATACATGCAAGACATTATTCAAGAATTGTTGTTTTAGTTAGATTTTACCTTGTTATTTACCCATGGTTCCCACAACCCTAGTTATGGAGTTTAGTTACCCATGCTAATAATCACACAATTCATATTGATAATATAAGAATTCATGCACTTACTTTGATGAGAATGAAGAAAATCCAGAAATTCACTTGAATAAATCACAAAAACACTAACAATCGATTCCGGAAAAGTATGATAAAATCCCAAAATCAAGAGTTCAATACTTAAACAATAAAACTAAAAAAATATCCAAAGGTCTAACCCCAAAAATGAGGTGTTTTCAATTTATTTATAATACTCCAATCCTAATAAAAGAAGAAAACCTATTTAAGGAAAATCTGCCCAAAACGCGTCTGAGTCGACGACCCTTCTGACGGACCATCGTGGCTTCCGTCGTTCCATACTTAGCACAAATCTCTGTTGCTTTCTTCATAAACGCTCTTTTACCCTCGACGGACAGGTATGATGGACCGTTGTAAGCACGACGGTCCGTCGAGGGGTTCCGTTCCACGACACTTAGAATCATCTGAAATTGGGTACTAGGACTACTCTTTGTTAGTATTGACGAATGTGTAGGACGGACCGTTGTGGCTATGACTGTCCGTCCTGAGCTTCTGTAGTCCCAAACTTGGTCAGAATTCCCCAACTTTCTTCAGCAGCCATTTTCTTCTCACGACGGGTGCCACCTACAGACCGTCACAGTCATGACGGACCGTCATGGGCTCCGTAGGTGGTCACTTCTGCAATTTCAGCTCAAATTCTCCGCGTTCTCCTTTGGACAGATTTCCTGCAAATAAAGAGAAAACTACATCAAAATTCAATACAAAAAGGCTTTAGACACACAATAAACTTAAGGAAAAAACATTGAAAGTACCGTGAAACCACGGTACATCAACACCCTCAACTTAAATTCATTGTTTGTCCTCAAGCGACGCACTATGACTCACTACAAAATCTTTGTACAAGAGTATCCGTATTTTAGCTTTCACAATCATTTGGCTATCAATCCCGATTATTCTTGTAAGACCTCGAAAATGATATAAGGTGTATAGATCCTAACATGTTCGTCTTAATGTTATAAGGTCCTAAAATGCCTTATTATGTCATATAGAGTCAGTGTGCAAAGTTTGAAGTGATTTGGAAGTCGAACGTCAAGGGACGTCCAAGACGTTCGTCGAATAGTCGCTTATGTGCCTCATGTGTGTATGCATGCCTAAATTGTGTGAACTGAGTCAAATAAGTCTTGTAATGGTGTTAAATGATGTTTAATGTTATTGTATGAAGTTTTGTGAAGTTTGGAGGTCAAACGCCTAAGAATGTCCAAGGCGTTCGAAAGATAGACCCTAAGACGTTTATCGTATGGCATGTTGGGGTCAAGGCTGTTTGGACGTCTTGTAGGTGTTTGTTTTGGATGAAACTTATGTGGTAGGTCTATAACATGTTAAGGTTTGTAATCGCGTTGGAAACGTCCGGGTATGACTTCTAAAGGGCCCCACAAGAGGCCCCAAAAGAAGGACCCAAGGCTGCCTATACACTGCCTGGGCAGTGCCCCTTGACCTACCCAATGACGGACCGTTGGGCCACCAACGGACCATCAAGCAGGTCTCGTCGAAGGAGACTTGCCTTGGGCAGGTATTGAGCCAAGAAATTGGCTAAGTCATGGGCGACGGAGGGCATGACGCCCCGTCAAGCCCATGACGCCCTGTCAAGGCATGCGTCGCGTGTGCCTGCATGGGGACTGCCTGCGTGCTGCCACTTAAAGGGGTGAATGGTAAATTCACCCCACATCCTAACCTGACTATTATAGGTTTATTTGATTATTTTTGGGTGTATTTAAGGGTCCAAAAACGTGACCAACCCATTCTCAAATCCCCTCACTCAAATTGAACCCTTCCCTTCCCAAAATATTCTCTCTAGAACCTCCATGGTTTTTGAAGCTCAAGAACAGCTTGTAGATGGAATTCTCATGGGTTCTTCATCAAGTTTTATAGGTCTTCATGAAGATTAAGGTATGGTGATCCTTCATCTCTAAGTAACCTTTCACTTGGAGAGTTCTTCTCAATGTTTTTCAAAGAAATCTTATGAACAAGTTTCCAATCTTCCAATCTAGCCATGGGTTCTTTCTCAAAACGTTTCTAAAGATTAAATCTTGATGAATTAGTATTAATATGATGATTTGAATGTGATTTCACTTCAATTGCATGATGAACCCATGTTCCCTCCAAAATTAGGTTTAGCTCTTGCATGGGCTTTGTGATTATGGCTTGTTCTTGATGAATTGGTGATTCTCTTATGTTGAATTGCTTGTGGTTATTGTTATTGACATTAAATGATGTTGAATTGATGATGATAAGTCCATGATGATAAATATATGAAGTTTTGAGCATGAATAACCTATGTTTCTATATGTTGTCTTGAAGACGATTGTGAGATCGGTTGTGTAGGCTCTTGATTATGTATGAACTGCTGTAGCTACTCTTTTAGGGTGATGTAATGGATGAATTTTGTAAGTATAAATCCTTAATGTTCAAATTAAGAAGGGCTTGCATGAATTGGTATAGATTCCTTTAGGTTATGAAGTCAAGAAGCTAAGTTGTGATGTATCTCGAATTTTGATTAGATAAAGTATGATTTAGTCTTGATTTCTTATCTAATTAGCTACTGCCTAATGAGTATATTATTGATGAAATATGAATGATGATCATACCCTTAGATAGTTCATAGTATTGATAAAGTCTCCTATACTCTAGCAAATCGATAAGCCTAAATGCCTATGTTGTAACCCTAATCTTGAATGTATGTAATCATGATTTCAATATGGTTAAATGTAGGTTTAGATACTGCCTTAGACTTATATATGTATGAACTATGATCTAAAATCAATGTAAGGGAAGTTAGCTAATGACCTATGTTATTCTACTTTCCTAGTATGTTGATATGTTTCATTATGTTATGGCATAATCTTGTAGCGACTTGTACATGGTTTCTTATATGTTTAAAGTACATATAGCTACTGCCATATACGTGTTTTATTGATGAATAAGGTGTATTGATCAATGATGATCAAAGGATGAGAATTTGGTAAGAATGCTTATTCTCTTTACTCTTCTACTTCTCTATTCCTTTATAGTTATATTGATGAAGCTTTGTATGGCATTGTGTGGTATGGTCCACTTATGGTGGCGGTGTTTACTTTATTGTCATTACATATGTGTTGACCATGTCCATGAAGGCAAATTGATGAACTTATGAACATGTACTTAAGATGATACTATGAGAAGCTTATGCTTACTTTCCTATTCTAGTTGTGAATTAGGTTATGTGGCTATTGTATGGGCATGAGTATAATCATGTTAGGGTATTGTATAGGTGCTGCCATTGAGGTGTTAAAGTGGTTAATAACCTCTATCCATGTATTCCTTATATGGAAGTGTAAATAGCTAAAGTTAGGAGTCTTAATTATAAGATATATATTGTCATGTCTCCTATGCTATTATGTGTTGTGTGATATGTGCTTGAAGTATAATGTGGTCTAATAGTGTAGATGACTTAAGATGTTATTGATAGCCATTATGTGATCATGTTGGTCAATGTACACACACTCTCACTTATATGCATATTATAAGTAGTAAACTCATGGTGTCTAAATGAAAGGTAGTTTTCATATTCACTAGTGTCTACCACTATGTATGTTAAGGTGATGTTCATGAATGTATGATTTGTATTCCCTTACTAGGATGACTTGATAGGTGTACTAGTATGGACAAGGGTATGGGACCTTGTCTATGCATTGCACATGTGTATCTTGATAGGATAGTTCCTAGGTTTGGTTCTTATGCATATGAAGGATGATTATATGAATATGTTATGAATATGATGTATATGATATGATGAGGTATGAATGTGTATAATGTCTTAGTAGGTTTATATGAAAGTATTACTCATATAGTTATGCCTATAGACTTATGCATTGATATATGAACGTGTGTGACTTGATGTGTTATGTGAAAGGTTTGCTCACATATATATATATATACACTCGCACATGGATGATCTAGTAATTTAGAGGGGCCTTGATAGGGGTGCCCAAGAATGTTATAAATTCTAGATAGGTGCTTGAATATGCTATAAGCATATGAATGATGGATATTCTAAAAGTTTATGTTTTATAAATAAACGTAATAAAGGCTTTTCAAATAAAGGGAACCTAACTTAGCACCGAGAGAACTTGACAATGGGAGGTGATGACTTATCCCTAGAAGGAAAGATTCATCCTAGAAGTTGCCCATGTGATGATAACTCCCATGTTTGAGGGATGTGTCACTTTAAGGGATTCCCATGAGGAGCGGCCCACTTTACCATATGGTATGAATAGGGATATCTACCTCTTAGTTCTTGAACTATGTTACCACCATAGGATACTAGCTAGAGGATTCTACCTCAATAGCTACGTTTATGATGGTTCTACTTTGGCAGGTAGAACACCTTCCATCGGTGTAAGGATTTGATGACACCGGATTCCATGATTTGCACCCATGGTCTATGTCGGTTGAGGTTACGGTTTCCCTAAAGATAAAATGGACAATGGAAGTAATTGAATAGGATCCTAACTAGGAGGACTTAAGGTAAGTTACTTAGGATAGGTGGAAGTAATGAACCCATCTAGACATTGCACAAGTGACTCCTTAGGAAGTCTTAGGAAGGTACCTTAATACTTATGATTATGTATGTGTCCTTTATGTATGATATTGTAGTCTTGGTTTGACTATGATTATATTGTACTATACTTCTATGATGGCATGTGTTGTCTTGTGTAGATGTTATGTATGGTTTTCTCTTATGTTCCTAAGGTGATGCATTGCACCAAGTATCCCTAAAGGATTACTTAGGAGGTTAATGAATTGAAAGAAAGAGTTAAATGCTAAGAAGAGTGAGTTCACTGTGAAGTGACCTCTATGTGTACTTATGTCCTATATGTGCTTTTCTATGATGTTTGGCCTTTGATTGTGTTACTATGAAGCAAGTGGATGATATAAATGGTATTGATAAAGGTTTTATGATGATTTACTCAAAATGGCATGAAGTATGATTTCAAAGGAAATGTCCCTTTAAATGCATGTTTTCGCATGGTTGCCATACTTAGTACATTCTTGTGCTAATCCCATTCTTCTTTACTTTTTACACAAAGTGTAGGTATTGGAATGCTTAAAGAAGGTCTATGATTGAGGAGCTTGATAGGTGATTTCCCGAGCTCAAGGAAAGGAATCCTTAAGTTCAAGGATGTCCTACTAATGTCTTTAATGTAAAGTCTTTAAATATTGTATAGTTATGTAATGTGTCGTATGGGCCGTGTCCCTAATGTATTCTAAAGTTATTGAGTCTAAGATGGCAAAGGGACTTAGAGTCTAAATATGTATTATGACTTATGTTTTATATATATACGATGTGATGTTTCTAGCATATGATGTGCTATGAAAAGTTTTAAATTTTCCGCTAAATTTACTATGTCAATGCAATGAATGATATGAGAGGCTTTTCTTAGACCTCCGAGAGGTCGACGACGCCGGTTACAATCCAAGATTGTACCCTATCTTCTAGGGTATGCTTTTGGGTTGTGACAAACTTGGTATCAGAGCATGAGGTTTATGAAGCGGTTTTAGGTTCTAAAAAGTCTCATATTGCCACGTCTAGTAGAGTCTCGTATCATTGGTGGTGAGTCGCGACACATTAAATGGTACGAGAGGCTATAGGATGATAGAGTTTCCCTTCTTCATCAATCTCATATCGTGCCATAGAACTTAATTCTATAAGATCTCTCTCTTATGTTTTCTTGTCCGGTGGTCTTTTAGATATGATTGCTTGGATGAGAGTTGCTCTATGCTTGAGGGAGAAAAGGTGAGTTTGAAATGCTTATCTTTGTTTTATGGTTTGAATGAGTATGTGTGAAGGTGACATTTGTCCTTATTTGATGATGTATATACTAACTAAGGCGACTTGAAAGGGTTAACTAGACTTAGGTAGGGGTATGGGACTCTACCTATGTCTTGCACTAGTTTTCCTTGATGGGTTGCTAGTATAAATTGGAATCTTTTGTGGAGACTTGAATTGTAAATATAGTATGCATGCTTATGAAGAATGAGTTGGTAAAACTTTATTTCTTATAATTCCATACTTGTTCCATCAAATGTCTAAATGTTACACTTTTGGGTATTTGGAAGCATGCTCGCTATAAAGACTAGGCAGCTTATTGTATCATGTTTGGAGAACTTACTAATTTGTCTTTTGATTAGATATTGTTGAAATATGTGTAGAATTTATGAATATGAACATGATAAGGAATGTAGAAAATAATATTTGCTTTTTGCCATTTAAATTGAAAGGATGAGAATCTTATGACATGATGAGTCGTAGAGTTATTTCTAAACTTCTTGTTGCGTTATGAACTTCCTTGTTGTTTTCCTCTAATGATGTATTGCCTTAGTGTCTATTGCATTGTAGGAAGCCTTATGTGAATAGAATAGTATGACAAAAAAAATTGATGGTTGAGGATGATTTGTCTAAATTGATAAGGTTTAGAATGCCTTGGTGTTGCTAAATTGAATTAATGAAGATTTCCTCTAAAGTAGTAATCACTTTAAGTAATGAATATGAAGGTTGTGTATTTGAGATCCTCTATATGTTGGGTTAAGTTGCTCTTAATTGGGTTTACCCTAAGTGGGGGATGGTGTTTGAGTAGTGAGATTTGTAGAAATTGTCTACATTGTCCTTCTATTCTTACTTGAATTGGAAAAATGTGAATTCTTAGTATGCTTATTCATGAAGATAGTCTTGCATAAAGTTTGAATTGCATGATCTTTATATAATTGGTATGAATTGATTGACATCATCTTAGAAACATGGTGAATTTTCCAAAGAGCATGAAAAGAAATTTTTGTAAAAATCCATGTTTTCTCTTGTTGACTTGCATTTTAATGTGCTAATTGTGAAGTTTACTTCATGAGGTAAGACAAGGAACTTGGTAATAGTCACTTGTAGGTTAAATTGTTTAGCCTTGTAATGGAAGTTGAGTCTCTTTTACAATGAAAAATGTGAACTCTCTTTAAAACTTAGTGATTTGATGATTTGTAATACAAAATTGTAGGCTCATTCTTGAAAAGTGAAAGCATGTTTAGCTAAGTGTACATGTGTGTGCCTATAAATCGTGTTATTTTTCCAAAATGAGGCTTACTATAAGGGTGAGTATTATGTTAAGAAAAGAAATTGTGGAATGACTTCCTATTGTGTAGTAATGTACTTGCCATTTAGATTTCACTAGGAAGAAAAATGTATGCATGTCTTGGCTTGAAAGTAGAGATTTCTCATTTTTAAAGAAATTAATCTTGTACTTTGTTAAGGTGTGAACTCTTGATGCATGTAAATGTGTTGAGGAGGAAGATATTCCTCCATGTACCCCATTAAGTATGGTATGGTTGAGTATGACCTTCATAGTACTAGGTATAACTAATGAAGATCGTTGTGATTTAACTAACTCAATTTTTTTTTGTGTGTGCATTTGAAATATGAGTGCTTAATTAACTTTTTGTAAGATTTATGATCTGTCTATGAGTAGTGTTTCAAGATTTTCTTGAATTGAATTAAGAAGAAATGATCATGTTATGATTAGGAGAAAGATGTTCCCCTATGAACAAAAAAAGGACTTTTGTGTTTGATGCATTAGAGAATGAGTGAGTAATGGTTTTTGCTTGCTCATGTGCATTGAGTGCCAAAATGATTTGATGATATTTTAAATGTGATGAACTGCTCTTATGTGCATTGAAGTCTTTGATGTGATTAAAGAGTCCTAAGTGTCATTCGAGGATGAATGTTCCCAAGTGGGGGATATTGTAAGACCTCGAAAATGATATAAAGTGTATAGATCCTAACATGTTCGTCTTAATGTTATAAGGTCCTAAAATGCCTTATTATGTCATATAGAGTCAGTGTGCAAAGTTTGAAGTGATTTGGAAGTCGAACGTCAAGGGACGTCCAAGACGTTCGACGAATAGTCGCTTATGTGCCTCATGTGTGTATGCATTCCTAAATTGTGTGAACTGAGTCAAATAAGTCTTGTAATGGTGTTAAAGGATGTTTAATGTTATTGTATGAAGTTTCGTGAAGTTTGGAGGTCAAACGCCCAAGAACGTCCAAGGCGTTCGAAAGATAGACCCTAAGACGTTCATCGTATGTCATGTTGGGGTCAAGGCTGTTTGGACGTCTTGTAGGTGTTTGTTTTGGATGAAACTTATGTGGTAGGTCTATAACATGTTAAGGTTTGTAATCGCGTTGGAAACGTCCGGGTACAACTTCTAAAGGGCCCCACAAGAGGCCCCAAAAGAAGGACCCAAGGCTGCCTATACACTGCCTGGGCAGTGCCCCTTGACGGACCCAACAGGTCTCGTTGAAGGAGACTTGCCTTGGGCAGGTATTGAGCCAATAAATTGGCTAAGTCATGGGCGACGGAGGGCATGACGCCCCGTCAAGGCATGCGTCGCGTGTGCCTGCATGGGGACTGCCTGCGTGCTGCCACTTAAAGGGGTGAATGGTAAATTCACCCCACATCCTAACCTGACTATTATAGGTTTATTTGATTATTTTTGGGTGTATTTAAGGGTCTAAAAACGTGACCAACCCATTCTCAAATCCCCCCACTCAAATTGAACCCTTCCCTTCCCAAAATATTCTCTCTAGAACCTCCATGGTTTTTGAAGCTCAAGAATAGCTTGTAGATGGAATTCTCATGGGTTCTTCATCAAGTTTTATAGGTCTTCATGAAGATTAAGGTATGGTGATCCTTCATCTCTAAGTAACCTTTCACTTGGAGAGTTCTTCTCAATGTTTTTCAAAGAAATCTTATGAACAAGTTTCCAATCTTCCAATCTAGCCATGGGTTCTTTCTCAAAACGTTTCTAAAGATTAAATCTTGATGAATTAGTATTAATATGATGATTTTAATGTGATTTCACTTCAATTGCATGATGAACCCATGTTCCTTCCAAAATTAGGTTTAGCTCTTGCATGGGCTTTGTGATTATGGCTTGTTCTTGATGAATTGGTGATTCTCTTATGTTGAATTGCTTGTGGTTATTGTTATTGACATTAAATGATGTTGAATTGATGATGATAAGTCCATGATGATAAATATATGAAGTTTTGAGCATGAATAACCTATGTTTCTATATGTTGTCTTGAAGACGATTGTGAGATCAGTTGTGTAGGCTCTTGATTATGTATGAACTGCTGTAGCTACTCTTTTAGGGTGATGTAATGGATGAATTTTGTAAGTATAAATCCTTAATGTTCAAATTAAGAAGGGCTTGCATGAATTGGTATAGATTCCTTTAGGTTATGAAGTCAAGAAGCTAAGTTGTGATGTATCTCGAATTGTGATTAGATAAAGTATGATTTAGTCTTGATTTCTTATCTAATTAGCTACTGCCTAATGAGTATATTATTGATGAAATATGAATGATGATCATACCCTTAGATAGTTCATAGTATTGATAAAGTCTCCTATACTCTAGCAAATCGATAAGCCTAAATGCCTATGTTGTAACCCTAATCTTGAATGTATGTAATCATGATTTCAATATGGTTAAATGTAGGTTTAGCTACTGCCTTAGACTTACATATATATGAACTATGATCTAAAATCAATGTAAGGGAAGTTAGCTAATGACCTATGTTATTCTACTTTCCTAGTATGTTGATATGTTTCATTATGTTATGGCATAATCTTGTAGCGACTTGTACATGGTTTCTTATATGTTTAAAGTACATATAGCTACTGCCATATACGTGTTTTATTGATGAATAAGGTGTATTGATCAATGATGATCAAAGGATGAGAATTTGGTAAGAATGCTTATTCTCTTTACTCTTCTACTTCTCTATTCCTTTATAGTTATATTGATGAAGCTTTGTATGGCATTGTGTGGTATGGTCCACTTATGGTGGCGGTGTTTACTTTATTGTCATTACATATGTGTTGACCATGTCCATGAAGGCAAATTGATGAACTTATGAACATGTACTTAAGATGATACTATGAGAAGCTTATGCTTACTTTCCTATTCTAGTTGTGAATTAGGTTATGTGGCTATTGTATGGGCATGAGTATAATCATGTTAGGGTATTGTATAGGTGCTGCCATTGAGGTGTTAAAGTGGTTAATAACCTCTATCCATGTATTCCTTATATGGAAGTGTAAATAGCTAAAGTTAGGAGTCTTAATTATAAGATATATATTGTCATGTCTCCTATGCTATTATGTGTTGTGTGATATGTGCTTGAAGTATAATGTGGTCTAATAGTGTAGATGACTTAAGATGTTATTGATAGCCATTATGTGATCATGTTGGTCAATGTACACACACTCTCACTTATATGCATATTATAAGTAGTATAACTCATGGTGTCTAAATGAAAGGTAGTTTTCATATTCACTAGTGTCTACCACTATGTATGTTAAGGTGATGTTCATGAATGTATGATTTGTATTCCCTTACTAGGATGACTTGATAGGCGTACTAGTATGGACAAGGGTATGGGACCTTGTCTATGCATTGCACATGTGTATCTTGATAGGATAGTTCCTAGGTTTGGTTCTTATGCATATAAAGGATGATTATATGAATATGTTATGAATATGATGTATATGATATGATGAGGTATGAATGTGTATAATGTCTTAGTAGGTGTATATGAAAGTATTACTCATATAGTTATGCCTATAGACTTATGCATTGATATATGAACGTGTGTGACTTGATGTGTTATGTGAAAGGTTTGCTCACATATATATATATATACACTCGCACATGGATGATCTAGTAATTTAGAGGGGCCTTGATAGGGGTGCCCAAGAATGTTATAAATTCTAGATAGGTGCTTGAATATGCTATAAGCATATGAATGATGGATATTCTAAAAGTTTATGTTTTATAAATAAACGTAATAAAGGCTTTTCAAATAAAGGGAACCTAACTTAGCACCGAGAGAACTTGACAATGGGAGGTGATGACTTATCCCTAGAAGGAAAGATTCATCCTAGAAGTTGCCCATGTGATGATAACTCCATGTTTGAGGGATGAGTCACTTTAAGGGATTCCCATGAGGAGCGGCCCACTTTACCATATGGTATGAATAGGGATATCTACCTCTTAGTTCTTGAACTATGTTGCCACCATAGGATACTAGCTAGAGGATTCTACCTTAATAGCTACGTTTATGATGGTTCTACTTTGGCAGGTAGAACACCTTCCATCGGTGAAAGGATTTGATGACACCGGATTCCATGATTTGCACCCATGGTCTATGTCGGTTGAGGTTACGGTTTCCCTAAAGATAAAATGGACAATGGAAGTAATTGAATAGGATCATAACTAGGAGGACTTAAGGTAAGTTACTTAGGATAGGTGGAAGTAATGAACCCATCTAGACATTGCACAAGTGACTCCTTAGGAAGTCTTAGGAAGGTACCTTAATACTTATGATTATGTATGTGTCCTTTATGTATGATATTGTAGTCTTGGTTTGACTATGATTATATTGTACTATACTTCTATGATGGCATGTGTTGTCTTGTGTAGATGTTATGTATGGTTTTCTCTTATGTTCCTAAGGTGATGCATTGCACCAAGTATCCCTAAAGGATTACTTAGGAGGTTAATGAATTGAAAGAAAGAGTTAAATGCTAAGAAGAGTGAGTTCACTGTGAAGTGACCTCTATGTGTACTTATGTCCTATATGTGCTTTTCTATGATGTTTGGCCTTTGATTGTGTTACTATGAAGCAAGTGGATGATATAAATGGTATTGATAAAGGTTTTATGATGATTTACTCAAAATGGCATGAAGTATGATTTCAAAGGAAATGTCCCTTTAAATGCATGTTTTCGCATGGTTGCCATACTTAGTACATTCTTGTGCTAATCCCATTCTTCTTTACTTTTTACACAAAGTGTAGGTATTGGAATGCTTAAAGAAGGTCTATGATTGAGGAGCTTGATAGGTGATTTCCCGAGCTCAAGGAAAGGAATCCTTAAGTTCAAGGATGTCCTACTAATGTCTTTAATGTAAAGTCTTTAAATGTTGTATAGTTATGTAATGTGTCGTATGGGCCGTGTCCCTAATGTATTCTAAAGTTATTGAGTCTAAAAGGGACTTAGAGTCTAAATATGTATTATGACTTATGTTTTATATATATACGATGTGATGTTTCTAGCATATGATGTGCTATGAAAAGTTTTAAATTTCCCGCTAAATTTACTATGTCAATGCAATGAATGATATGAGAGGCTTGTCTTAGACCTCCGAGAGGTCGACGACGCCGGTTACAATCCAAGATTGTACCCTATCTTATAGGGTATGCTTTTGGGTTGTGACAATTCTCATTATGTTCATGCATGCTATCACTATTAGGCTTGAATTATGTGGATCAGACCATGACACAGACTCACTACACACTAACACCTATCCTCTTCGATTTCTCACCATGGTGCTAATTTTTCCGGTATTGCAACTAGTGTCCTCACTTTAAAATAACATCCTCATTTTTCACACAATGACTTCAGTTTGAGTATAAGGATTACTTTTCAACACTCGCTCTCAGAACAACTTCACAACTCATTTATACATATTGCCATAGGCTTGCCCTTATTTTCCTTGCTTTAAGTTCGCCATAACAACTCTTAGGATCAATATAGGACTTTCTTAGCTTGTAACATAGGCTCAGGGTCAGGTAGGGTATATTTAGGTATACTTTAGTGACTTGTTGCCCTCCTTAACATATCGGCTAAGCGTACTACCTTTTTATCATTTTATTTTACCCTATTTCTCAATTTTCTTTCACCTTGCTATTCTCCCTTTCTTCTCCTTATGTGTAAGTGACTCTTCTCTTTTCTTGTGTTTATTTATTTTATTTTATTTATTTATTTTCTTTTTAAGTCACCTTTGTTTTGTTCTTTCTTCCTCTTTATTCTTTCAACCCCACTTTCCGGAGTATTCCTCATAACAGCCACCCTCAACTCATGATTTTGCCATGAGTCAAGGTTCACAATACCCAAGGTTGGGTAAGGGCCACGACAAGGTTGCTTTCTGCATTAGCCACCCTCAACTTATGCTTTTGGCATAAGCTGAGGTGCACATGTCCAAGGTGGGACCAGGGCCAACACATTGTTCCCAGAGAAGATCAGTTGGGGTGAAAAAGAAAGATTTATTTTAAGCTCAAATCATTTGGATCAATAAGGGATTAACTTCATTTGGTTTTCTGTTATTTTAGGTTCAAGATTGACTATTTCGAACAAGAGCCTATGATCCTTTCCTAATTGTTTATTAGGGCTTACTTTTAGCTGGACTAACCAGGCAAGTTCTAGCTCAGTACCAATGGTGGACCATTCGACTTTTCCTCACACTCACTTGACATCTCGTTACTCTACCAGATTATCAGACACCTAGTTCGAATCTTAGATTTAGGGTCATGCAGTAGTGTATCTCTATGTCATGCTTAGAGCCACACATTTATCAATTACTATGCCTAGTCATGCATCATTTTCATTACATCAGGATATCATTTCTGTTTTAGCCATCATGCTTAAGAGTTATACTATGTACACAAGATATAAACATGCCGGTTCAACAATAAAAGTAATTAGTCTCTTGGGGAAAAAGAACACAGGCAAGAAAACCCCAAGAGAGGATCGTGAATTGGGTTACTCAGACTTCACCCTAGCACTCACTTTCCATTTACCCCACCCCCAACAAAAAAGATATGCAATTGTCCCCAATGCATAAAATAATATAAAATAATCGAGTCCTCAGCATCAACAGCACCATCAGTAGTGCCTCTCACAACAATCACATCACCATCAGTAGTGCTCTTCTCCGCCTCAACAACTCTGGAGCTAGACGCCCCAGCAGCCAACTCTATGGCCCTCAACTGACGGGCCTCCTCATCAGCAATCGAGGCGCTCTTCGCAACCTCCAACTCTCGGCGCTCCTTCTACCGCGCCCTAGCCTCATCATTATCTCGACCTCTATGCCTCTTGGCATGCTCTCGTAGGGGAGGTGGTGGCACTGTAGCTGTGGAGAACAAGGCCGCCAAAACAGTATACTCGGCGGGCTCTGCAGAAGGGGCCTCAGACTCAGGCACCCTAGCCTCTAGAATTGTGTCCAGGTCCTCTCTCAGACTCTTTACAGCAGCCTGAAGGGTCGACACGTCCACCGGAGGGGCTGGCCAGTTTAGCACCCGCAACTCAAAAGCTTCCAGGCGCTGATGAACCTCCATGATCTTCCTCTCCGTGTGCTGGTCCATATTCCGCTCCATGCACTCCTCCGCCTCAGCAATAGACCTCTGCATCCAAGGCTGGATGTGATGCAGAAGAGTGGCCATTTGGGCCTCAAGTTTCTAGACCCTAGCAAGTGGGACCAGAGTAGCGGAAGGAGTCGAGCGAGAGGAGCTCGGGGCGGTGCTACCACCCGAGATAGACTCGACTGGGGTGGTGTCAGTAGGCTCAGATGTAGCCTGGGGAGCCGCTTGGGTTTGCTCTACTGTATCCGCCAGGTTCTCACCAAGCGGAGGCACCTCCGGGCGGGGCCCTCTGTGTGGATCCAACTCATTGGCCTCATCCCTGATGAGGCCAATATCAACATTACCCGGCGGGGTCTTGATCTGATCTATGTGCCAAACGGGCACACCTGCGGACCTGCACAAAGCAAACACCATGCACGTAAATGGGTAAGTAGTAGTGACCTTGAAGGCCCTCTCGTGCATGACTGCCTGAAGAAGCCAAGCGAAGTCCACCTCGAACCCTCTATCATCGCCGCCATCAGAACTGCGCGATCCCATGTGATAATATTGTCTGCAGCAGTGGGGGAAAGGCAGTGGCGGACTATCAACGACAAAAACTTGGCCGTGAAGGTCAGGTTAGCCTTCTTGATGGCTCTCTTCGGCTGAAGTACCCAGTCAGCAGCCTCTCCATCAACGGACAAGTACTGGGCAATCCACCTCTTGGTGGTCTCTCTCAACTCTGGCTCACGCATGAACCGTCCATCTTTAATCAGTTTCCACCGGTAGTCGAACTCGGCGGTGAGAGGAGTCCGGGTGCATCAACATCCTCTCCGTATAGATACCGCGGATGGCTGGCAAGGAGATGTCTACCCGCTTGCCACGGACTCGGATGTGATCTAGCGGGGCATGTTTGGCGGGGGCAGTCTATCTGGGAACGGAGAGTCGCCACATACGAGGCGTAGAACTCTCTGACCAATTCCTCACTGTATCGGCCCACATCACGAGCTGTCCATTCTAGCCGGTGCCTGGTGAAGAGGGCCTGGATTGCCGGCATGGTGGGGAGACTCCCCGTAAGGACCCGCTTCTCCAGTGTAAGGGTACGTGTCATGAACCCCTTATCATTCGGCAGCTTGGCGTCGGTGTACACCTAAAACTACCCCTCAACACACCATCGGTTGGGCTGGTCAGCAACTGAGGCAGGGACTCCAGTTTGTGGTGCTGGAGTGGAATCAGCACTATCGGCCTCATCAGACGAGGCGGACTGGGATGCGGTGGCTGGAGCAGAAGCCTCCTCAGACCCGGAGACTTCTTCTGAACCCAACACTTCCTCAGAACCGGAAGCATCCCTGGAGTGTGCAAAAGACCCAGAAGGCGTGCCGGTCAGTATGCGCTCCTCTTCAGACTGGGAGGCAGTGACTACGCCGGGCGCCACCTTCGAGGGCGTGGCTCTGGTGGTACGTGCAGCCCGTGTAGGAGTGACAGTGCCTGGGGGCACGTATTCGGGGTCACGCTCATCGTCAGAGCCAATGACCAGTCGGGCAAATGGGGCGACTGACTTTGAACGCCCTCGTGAGTACACGCGATCTTGCTTTGGTGCCATTAGTGTTACTACCTGAAAGAATAACAATTAGTACCAGTAGAAGAAACAAGACATGCATAGAAGAAATCAAAAACGTAAAACCAAAACCGAAATGGCAGTGCTGCAGTTGCTGTGCTGCGCGACGGACCCATTGACGGTTCATCGTAAGCATGACTGTCGCACCCTATTTTCGAACCGGCCGAAAACAGTTCGCAACATAATATGGCTGACACTCTGACTTTAAAAAAAAAATTATTTTTGTGTTTGTTTTAGAGTCGCCACCTAAATTTTAAGGAAAATTTTAGGAAAACCATTTTTTATGTAAATGTAAACTCTGTTTTTGATTTGCGAAACCAGTGAGATTTTGAGTAAGGGTTTTGGTTACTCGAGGGGAAGGTGTTAAGCACCCCTCAGAGCCTATCCGAAGATAGTCCTTAAACTCAATTTAGGAAAATATAATTTAGGAAAACTTGTTTATTTATTCGCTTTAAATCATTGTGAGTAATTTTATTAGTTTTAAGACAAAGAGTAAAACACAAGGTACGACATATATATGTCGATAAAATTAATAGTAGTATGTTTATTATATGGTAATAAATAAATAAATAAATAAATAAACTCACTAAATGTATGATGATTTTATATGTTGAAAAATATAGAGGTGTCGTATATAAATGTAAAAATAAATGTTGAATTTAAAAGATATGAAAATTTAGCGTTTTATTTATTTATAGAATTGAGATGCAAAGGAAAATAAAACAAATAAGATAATTGTCGAGTGTGAATATATAGTAAAATAATGTGTATAATAGAGTGTAGAAATTTATAAGATAAAATAAGCTTCATTTGTAAAAGTGATAGTGTATATGAGAAAAATAATGTGAAAATAATAAGTTATTAAAAATTAAAAGATAGAATTTATACCTTTTTGCGTATGACATATATATATGTACCTTGTATCTTGAACACGTTGACATATCTAAAATTTTTGAAACTAGCATGTTAAGAAATTAAATGTTTTAGCAATATTTAAAAAAAAATAGCAAATATATTTCATAAAGGAGTAATGTCAAGAATATAAAATGGGTCTAACTATTGGAGTTATTCAATAGTTATATTTTATTTATTTTTTGTTTAAATATATGAGTCTACTTTCTTATTTGTTTTCTTAAATAATAAGTATTTCTAAAGGGTAAATATCTTAGCCTTTAAAATAGTTTCAAATTTATTTGGGAGTTTTAAATGATAAACTTTTCTTAACATAAAGATTTAAGTAAGTATTGATAAGTATAACTATTAAATATTAAAATGACATTTCTTCTTTCTTTTGAAAGTACTATTTTCAAGAGCTTTTACACTCGAGCTACTACAACTTTTAAATTCTCAAAATATAGTGGTTAGTTCCAAAAAAAAAAAACCTATACTTTTAGACCCCAAAAAATGATGTTCGAAACAAGGAAAAAGACTGCATTTTTTTTACACCAAAAATTTTGCCCAGTAGGGCTGTTAAAGTTGTATTTTAGCCTCTCAAAACCTGCATTTTTAAGCTAAAATCTGCATTATTTTGAACCCCAAAATCTGCACAATAAAACTCTTGTAACAAAGAACTTTGCCCTAAAAATACACATTTTTGCACCTAAAATCTGTACGTTTAAAGCTGCAATTTTTCCTCATGAAATCTGGAACTTTTAAAAGCTAAAATCTGCACTTTTTTAAACATCAAAAACCTGTAGTTTTACCATCAAAATCTGCACTTTCTAATGTCAAAATTCTGCACCTTTTGAAACTCAAAAAAATACTACACTTTGAGACCCAAAATACCAAGTCTTAAGTTGCTAAACTTTTATTCTAAATACTCGTTTATGAAAGCAAAATCTGGAAATAAATTCACAACATTCGAAAATATTATTCCCAAAGTAAACTTTATTAAAAGTTATGTTTTCGTAGCCACCAAAATGTGTCGAGCACAAATAAAACTTAGTTAAAAGAAATGTCATTCTAAATTAAATAACTATAATAAACTCAATATCTAAAGGGATGTGGAGGTGAATGACTATAATTTACCATCGTCCATAGTTATTCCAAACCAAACAAAGTAAAAGCAAGCATAAACAGATATGTAAGGAAACATTAAATGGAAAGTGTTAGTTAAAAATAGCAACACATATATGTATATAAAGCACATGAAATTCTGAAATAAGGAGGAAACGTGGGACGCTATTGACACAAAAATAGGCTGCTAGACACGAGCTTAGGCAGCTATTAGTCGCTTCTCTGATTTGGACAGAGATGGAGTTATATACTAACTTTTTTGGAGCAGCAAACTAAAGCTTTGACGTCAAGATTTGACTTTGAACTCGAACAACAACTCAAAGAAGAATTAAAACAGAAGAAAAAGGATAACAACCTTTAAAGTCTGTTTCTCAAGATAATTTTCGAATGTTGATGGCTAATTTCTGTATTATAATTATTCTCCTTCGTTTTTATCTGTCTCTTTTTTTTTCGTTTTCCTGTTCTGCCTCTTTTTTTTTTCTGAATCATTTCCTCCCTCTCCTTCTCCTCCTCGAATGGAAAACCAGGCATGCCCTTTTATAGGCGAAATCGGACTTCAAAGTTGGATTTAAAAATCTGAAAATTTCTAAGGACGGAGTTGCAATCAGATGTCAAGAGATCAATCATCCTTTTCTCAGATTTTGATATTTCGACTTCAATTCCAAATTTTTTTTGAACAAAACATAGCCAAGTAGATGTGTAGGGATATTATTTTCATATCAAAAGGGCTGATGGGGAAGACAAGAGACCGCCGGATATTGTTGTTTTCCGGCGTTTCACACCCGTTCTTTGATGGGACCAAGGAGTGACGGGTATGGGGAAGGAGGAACTCATGGGGAAGGAGGAGAAGTTGTGAGGTGATAGGGGAGTTGATTGATGTTGGAGACCGGGATGGAAGAGATGACCACCGGAAATTGCTAATTTTCGGCGGTCCCAAGTTGAAAGCGTTTGGCAGAGGAAGAGAAAGATATGGTAAAGGGGCAAAGCGTGAACTTGGGGAAGAAGCGTGATCTTGGGAAAAGAAAATTCTGCAAAAGTTTAATCTAAAGAAGCACAATTCATGTGCTCAAATGGCCTAACGGAAAATGTGGCATACATGGATTGGCCGGAATACAAAAATTAAATTAAAGAAGACATGGATTAGTCAAAAAATAATTTATGTATGAAAAAAATTGAAATCAAAATTGTTCATATTAAAATCATTAAATAATATGTTATTTTGTAACAGCAGGGGTATATATGAGCCGTTTGTATAACGGTAAGGGTATATATGAGCCACTTTCATAACGAGGGGTATATCAGCTCTAAATGACAAAGTTGAGGGGTATATCAGACCCTTTTCCCTTTATTAAATTAAAAATGATTATTTTATAAGATTATCTTATTTAATAAAATTAGTCACTCCTAAAATTAAATTAATATAAATTAGTGACTCGTTACTTAATTAAGATTTTTGATTTTTTTTAAAAAAATGTATGAAAAATATCTATTGTGATAAAAGAAATTATATTTGAAAAATAAATAAATTAGATTTATTTTTTTAAGAACGTCATTTATAAAAGAAAAATGAGAAAGTAAGTAGTAATATATATAATATATTTATTTTTTAAATGAAACGATAATTATAAAATATATTCATCAGCTAAAAATCGATAATTAAAAAAAATCTTTTCGCATTCTTATAAAATCTCACAACATATATTATTATTATTATTATTATTATTATTATTATTATTATTATTATTATTATTATTATTATTATCATTATTTTATGTGGAGAGCCAAAATTGGATGTCAACAGCTTGCCCCTTTCTTTGTCCATGGAAGAGAGTAAAGAAGACGTGGACAAAGAAATATTGACACAATCCAATTTTAGGCGATCCACAAAAATTTACTTGAATAATAACTTGGCAAGAATGTTTATGGAGTTATGACCGAACTCTGGCTTTCGAGCTGCCTACATATCTCAGGTTTCATGAGAAATCAGGTCATATGTAGTTCGAGAATGCAGTATTATAACAGATTTTGTTCAAACAAAATTTGCCCAGTATCGGATTATGGTAATACTGAAATTTTGTGGTGAGGTGTGTAGAGATTAGCACGAATAGAGAGACGAGATATAGTTCTTAAAGAACGTGAATGAGAAATGCTCTGTAGCGACTTCTACTTAAGACTTAGAGTAGGGGGATGAATTTTCTAAAATGCCCCAGTGTCGAGTTATAATGAACTGAGACCTGAGAGGGCTATAAGTAAGTTGAAATTTGGACTTTTGAAAATCGAGTCGAGTTGAGTTTTGAAAGTGAATCCTTGACGTAGCTAGTGATGCTTGACATTGCACTAACTTGCCCTAGTTTGCTGCTGAGAGGGAGTTCCTCGTTGTAATGTGTTATCCTGTTGTAATCTGTTATCCTGCAAAGGATGTAAAAAGGTGAAAAGTACCTGTTGCGGTTTAAAAATTATAAATTGAAATAGTAATGTAAAGAGTAGAGTGTAAATATTCAAACGATTGTTGGTGTCTTTTGTGTTGTACGTAAAGTATATTGTAATGTAGAGCCCTCGACTGGCGGGGCTGTTGTAATTTAAAGTACGCATCTGACTGCGTGAAATAACTTGAAATATAGAGGCCCTCGACTGGCGGGGCTGTTGTAATGTAAAGGCCGCATCTGACTGCGTAAAAATGACTTGAAATATAGAGGCCCTCGACTGGCGGGGCTGTTGTGATGTAAAGGCCGCATCTGACTGCGTAAAATAACTTAAAATATAGAGGCCCTCGACTGGCGGGGCTGTTGTAATGTAAAATCCGCATCTGACTGCGTAAAATAGCTTGAAATGTAGAGGCCCTCGACTGGCGTGGCTATTGTAATGTAAAATCTGCATCTGACTGCGTAAAATAACTTGTAATGTAACACTTGATTGTTAGTGTATAACAACGTTGCTACGCTTGTATGCCCCCAGTCGGTGGAGCTTCCATGAAGTCGTTACGATGTTAGTAGTATGAAGTTTGTTATACACAGCCCCCGTTTGGTGGAGCTTTGGTGACGTTGCTATGTACAGCCCCCGGTCGGTGGAGCTTGACGAAGTTTGCTATATACAACCTCCAATCGGCGGAGTTTGAATGACATTTGTTATGTACAGTCCCCAGGCTTATGGATTTTGGCATTGTTAGACGGTGGTCTCCGGTTGGCGGAGTTGTTGATGAGGTTAGTTTACAAGCTCCAATTGGTGGAATTATTTTGATAGAAAGCTAACTGTACTATTTCGCTACGAGGGCCCTTTTTCTTCAGCATTTTGATCCAGACCTTGAGAATACCTGCAAAAGATAAATTAAGTATTCTTAGACATAAGTTTTCAAATTGAAGTACTTCGAAAAACTAAAGTAGGGAAAGAGTATTTTGGATCATGATTGTGAGAAGTCGAATGGCGTTTCCGGTCATGCCCCGAGACTTCATGTTATCTTCCTTCATTCCTGTAATCCTGCAC
Source organism: Solanum sitiens (assembly GCA_016801875.1). Lineage (NCBI taxonomy): Eukaryota > Viridiplantae > Streptophyta > Magnoliopsida > Solanales > Solanaceae > Solanum > Solanum sitiens. The sequence continues at coordinate 757,582 of JABWTJ010000387.1, read as the reverse complement.
TCAAAGAAAATTTTAGTTTGGGAGGGGGTGTTGATTTGTATCGACTCGCGTACTGAAGCCTCGTCACTAGAATCCTTTGACACCTTGTCAGTCCCGCACATAGTTTCTTAACCTAGAGACTTAATAGGTGGATGGGTAGAAAAATATTTTTTTTTTTTAAAAAAAAACAAAGTCCGCTCATTTTCTAGAAAAATAAGTATATTGCCTATATATTAGGTGTATGTATATATATGTTAATTATCCAGCGCCTTAGATTGAGACATGTTCCGAAGTCCATCGAGCTTTTCATTTTGTTGACTATATCCAACATAGTCATGCTGTAGCTTTTACTCTTCTGATGAATCTTCTTTAGCTCTTTTGCAGATACTGCAATGATCGAGATTCTTCAGTTTCTGAGGTTACGCTAACTACGAGGTAGTGTTTCCTAAGGGTAAGAAGAAAAATAGAAATTATGCAATGCATTGATCGAGCTTGACTCAGGCTGCCTATGTATCCCCAAAAATAGGAATCAGATCGTGACGTAGTTCAAATACAATAGAGAGAGAGAGAATTATGTAATGCAATGACCGAGCTTGACTCAAGCTACCTATGTATCCAAGTGGAATCAGGTCGTAACGTAGTTCGATTACAATAAGAAAGTGAAAAATATGCAAAGGGAAATTAAGAATATGTAATGTAATGACCGAGCCTGACTCAGGCTGCCTACGTATCCAAGCGGAATCAAGTCAGAACGTAGTTCCAGTACAACAGGAAAGAGTGATAAAAAAAAATGGAATGCAATGACCGGGCCTGACTCAGGCTGTCTACGTATCCTAGCGGAATCAGGTCAGGACATAGTTCAGATACAAAAGGAAAGTGAAAAATATGAAATGCAATGGACCGAATCCGACAAGGATTGCCTACGTATCCCACCGAGGGAATTCAGGTCGAGCGTAGTTCTAAATACATGGAAATGATGATTTTGGGTTTTCTAAGGGAGACCGAATCCGATGTGGGTTGCCTACGTATACCACCGTGGGAAGTCAGGTCTAGACGTAGTTCGGTTACATCAAAATGCAAAAGTACAAAAATAAGTGCTAATCATGAGCTCTTCAGATGTAGTAATTCTTGATGACGTCTGAATTGATCGGCTTTGTGCTAATTCTGCCGTCCATTTCTGCTAAGATTATTGCTCCTCCGGAGAGTACCCTATGAACCATATAGGGTCCTTGCCAATTTGGTGCAAATTTCCCTTTGGCTTCTTCTTGGTGAGGAAAGATCTTTTTCAATACTAATTGCCCTGGTGTGAACTGTCGAGGTTTGACTTTCTGGTTGAATGCTTTGGTCATTCTGTTCTGATAGAGTTGACCATGACAAACTGCATCCATCCTCTTTTCATCGATGAGCATCAGTTGTTCATGCCTGGTACGTATCCATTCTGCATCGTCCAGACCAACCTCTTGGATAATCCTTAAAGATAGTATTTCTACCTCAGCAGGTATAACTGCTTCCGAACCATAAACCAACCTATAAGGAGTTGCCCCAGTTGATGTTCGGATTGTGGTGCGATAACCAAGTAAAGCATATGGTAGCTTTTCATGCCATTGCCTGTGACTATCCATTATTTTCCTTAGGATCTTCTTGATATTCTTATTTGCAGCCTCAACTGCTCCATTCATCTGTGGTCGGTAAACTGTGGAATTGCGATGAGCAATCTTGAACCTTTCACAAGTTTCGTTCATAAGATCGCTATTGAGGTTGGCTGCATTATCTGTTATGATTGATTCTGGAATTCTAAACCGACAAACTATGTTATTGTGAACAAAGTCTGCCACTACCTTCTTAGTCACTGCCTTGTATGTCGAAGCTTCGACCCATTTTGTGAAATAATCGATAGCAACCAGGATGAAACGATGTCCATTTGATGCAGGAGGCTCTATAGGTCCGATAACATCCATGCCCCAAGCGGCAAACGGCCAAGGTGAACCCATTACGTTAAGCTCATTCGGTGGAACCCGTATAAAATCTCCGTGCACTTGACACTGATGACACTTTTGCACATACCGGATGCTATCTCTCTCCATGGTCATCCAAAAGTATCCGGCTCTTAAAATCTTCTTTGCCAAAGTGAACCCATTCATGTGAGGTCCACATGTTCCTGCATGTATTTCATCCAAAAGCCTTGTTGCTTCTGCGGCATCGACACACTGCAACAATCCTAAATCCGAAGTTCTCCTATATAGGATTTCTCCGTTAAGGAAGAAATGATTGGCTATCCTCCTTAAAGTCCGTTTCTGCTTACTTGTGGCATTTTCAGGATATTCTTGTGTTTTTATCAACCTTTTGATGTCATAGTACCAGGGTTTCCCATTCGGTTCCTCGTCTACATGAAAACAGTATGAATTTTGATCATGTATCTCTATATCAATAGGGTCGATGTAATTCTTGTCTGGATGTTGAATCATTGAGGACAATGTTGCCAAAGCATCGGCAAATTCATTTTGAGTTCGAGGGACATGCTTGAACTCTATCTTTTCAAACCTCCTACTTAACTCCTTTATGTAATGCAAATAAGGAAGGATCTTGAAATTTTTAGTGGTCCATTCTCCTTGCCCTTGGTGAACCAACAAATCAGAATCTCCTATCACCAAGAGTTCTTTGATGTTCATGTCTATGGCCATCCTGAGTCCGAGAATACAAGCTTCATATTCCGCCATATTGTTGGTACAGTAGAACCTAATCTTTGCTGAGGTTGGATAATACTGACCAGTTTCCGAAACCAAGACTGCTCCTATTCAAACTCCAATAGAGTTTGACGCTCCATCGAAGAACTTTCTCCATCCATCATACGATTCTAATATGTCTTACCCTACAAACAAAACCTCTTCATCGGGGAAGTAGGTCGTGAATGGCTTGTAATCCTGGTCCACCGGGTTTTCTGCGAGGTGATCAGCCAAGGCTTGTCCTTTGATGGCTTTCTGTGTCACGTACACATTATCAAACCCGCTCAACAAAATTTGCCACTTTGCGAGCTTACCTGTAGGCATTGGTTTCTGAAAGATGTACTTTAATGGATCCATTCTTGAGATCAAGTACGTGGTGTATGCAGACAGGTAATACCTAAATTTTTGCGTGATCCAAGTTAAAGCGCAACATATTCGTTCCAACAAGGTGTATCTCGCCTCGTATGGTGTGAACTTCTTGCTCAGATAGTAAATAACTTGCTCTTTTCTACCTGTCTCATTATGCTGCTCCAATAAACATCCAAAAGCGTTATCCATGACAGATTGATACAATAACAAAGGCTTTCCAGGCTCTGGAGGGACCAATACTGGTGGGTTGGACAAGTACTCTTTGATTCTATCAAAAGCCCTTTGGCATTCCTCTGTCCATTTTGTGGCAGCATCTTTCTTCAGTAATTTGAATATGGGTTCACAAATCACTGTGGATTGAGCTATGAATCAACTGATGTAATTCAGTCTTCCCAAGAAACTCATCACGTCCTTCCTGGACTTAGGTGGAGGTAGCTCTTGGATTGCCTTTATCTTCGATGGATCTAACTCTATGCCCTTTCTACTAACGATAAATCCCAGTAGCTTCCCCGCGGGTACCCCAAATGCGCACTTTGCTGGATTCAACTTCAGATTATACTTCCGCAACCTCTCAAAGAACTTCCGTAAGTCGCTCAAGTGGTCTGAACTTCTTTTGGATTTGATAACGACATCATCCACGTACACATCAATTTCCTTGTGGATTATATCATGAAAAAGGGTAGTCATGGCCCTCATGTAAGTTGAACCAGCATTTTTGAGACCAAACGGCATTACTCTGTAATAATACACCCCCCATGGAGTGATAAACGCGGTCTTCTCTGCATCATCTTTATCCATCAGGATTTGGTGATATCCTGCAAAGCAATCGACAAATGATTGCAACTCATGTTTCGCACAATTATCGATGAGTATATGAATATTTGGAAGGGGGAAATCATCCTTGGGACTAGCTCTATTTAGGTCTCGATAGTCCACACATATTCTGATCTTTCCATCCTTTTTTGGCACCGGCACAATGTTGGCTAACCACGTGGGGTAATTTGTAACCCTCACAACGTTTGCCTCATTCTATTTTGTGACCTCCTTCTTGATCTTTAAACTCAAATCCGGCTTGAATTTTCTTGTCTTTTGCATAACGGGTAGACAAGTGGGATCAATAGGTAATTTGTGCGAGACAATATCAGTGCTTAATCTTGGCATGTCGTCATAAGACCAAGCAAATATGTCAACATACTCCTTAAGCAACTCTATTAATTCTTGCTTTCTTTCAGCCTCCAAATGTATGCTGACTCGTATTTCCTTCGGGATTTCTTCATCTCCTAAGTTGACAACCTCTGTTTCATCCCTATTGGGCTTCTTCTGACTTTCAACTTGCTCAATATCATGTGGTAGATTTTCAGGCATCATGCTTTCATCATATTCTTCGTGATCTTGTTCATCGTTTTCACCTAGCTCGGTGGATTCGTTACATGTCATATCCGTTGAACGAGGTTTTTTAATAATATAAGTGCTGAAAAATGCAAAAAGTAAGTAAAGATAAATTGATATTTAAAATAGCGTGAAAATTTCAATAAAAACATAAACTTTTTATTTCAAAGCATTTTAGCTTTTAGAAGAGGCAAGCAACAAAAGGTTAGGCATGATTCAAGCCTCAATTTGATCATGCAAGTTTTAGAAAGTAAAACTACTTCTCCACACTACCAGGCCTCTGGTTGAAACAAGGACGGGTTGATGGTCCAGTTCTGCAAGACTTCTCCAGGTTTGGTATCACGAATGGTCAATTTGCTGAGATTTATCTCTTCCTCTTCTCCAGTCATGGCCACGAACAGATTGCCTATTCCTTCCACGATGTCGTCAATGTTAGCTTGATCTAGAATCAAAGCTTGTTCTGGTACGAAGATTGTATCTCTTTTCCTCTGGTGGTCTTTTCCCGAGGCAGGCTCGTATCCGAGACCGTTGGTGCCTCTCTTATGTTTCAGCTTGATTGGCTCAACTATTCCATTGGACTTGGGTCCAAGTCTGCTCTTCGGCTGATAACCATACTTTAACATCTCCGACGCAACCATTTTTGCTGCACTTGACAATTTTGCATTGGTTGGCACTGCTTCCTCTATGACCCTTATGGATTGAATAATCTCCAAAGTATGGAAACTGGCTCCTTCTAACTCATCGGTGATTGGGATAGAATTAACAGAATGAATGGGATGACTAAGCTCTCCATGAATGGCAACTTCTGTGCGACCTCATTCAAACTTCACACACTGATGGAGAGTGGCAGGAACCGCTCTTGCCATATGAACCCATGGTCTTCCCAACAACAGGTTGTAGTTGGATGATACATCCATCACTTGAAATAGAATGGGAAATTAGGCCGGCCCTACTTGCAATGTGAGATAGATTTCTCCAATAACACTTCTTTGCGCTCCATCAAAAGCTCTAACTTTCACACGGCTTTCCCTTATTTCTCCCGTACTAATACCTAAATCTCTTGGAGTGGTGAAAGAACAGATATTTCATCCAGAACCACCATCAATTAAGACTCGAGTCACAATCTTATCACAACATTTGACTGCAATATGAAGCGCTTTGTTGTGACCAGCCCCTTCTGCAGGTAACTCATCATCGTGGAAAGAGATCTTGTTATCTTCCACTATTCTTCCAATTGATGCAGCTAAGGCTTCACTTGTGGTCTCTTTTGGAATGATCACTCCGCTTAACACCTCCATTAAAGCATTCCAATGGGATTCAGAACTCATGAGCAGAGACCAAATGGATATGTGGGCTGGCGTCTTCTTCAGCTGTTCTTCAACCGAATAGTCTTTAGACTGCATCTTCTTACAAAACTCTTTGGCTTCAACATCAGTAACATTTTTTTTTGGATTTTGTTCTTTTCAAAGAATTCTTTGATTTAGATCATCTGGGGCATAACATCTCCCCGACCTAGTCATTCCTTGAGCCACGGCAGCGTCGATCATCTTTCCCTTGACGCCTGTTTGATAGTCCCAAGGGACTGCCTTGGTGTCATACTCAGCCTTTCTAGCAATTAGAGTAGTCACTACAACTCTCGGGAGATATATTTGGACAGTCAGAGGTTCCCTTAGTTGAAAAGTGATAACAGGTTGCGCTGTAGATGTCATGGCGTCTGTTCCAACCACGTCTGGACAGTCAGGGCCCTTGTATTCTTCCTCCAAAGTAACCATGTTTACTTCCCGATTCTCATGGTTTGGCAAGGGATTGTTGTTCACATTCGAAGGTGCTGGAGTGCATTTGATTACTCCTTCCCTGATCAAAGACTCGACCTGGTTCTTCAAACCATAACAATCTTCTGTGTCGTGCCCTTGGACTCCTGAGTGGTAAGCGCATCGCTTGTTTCCATAAAAATTACGAGGGATTGGATCAAGAAGTTTCCCTTCAACTGGTTGCAGCACTCCCGCTGTCCTCAACCTTTCAAACAATTGGGTATAAGGTTTAACAATGGGTGTGTAAGCGCAAATATTTCTAGCTTTGAGATTTGGATGCGGTCTTGGTGCATATGCTGGTCTATTTTGGTGGATTGGTGCTTGGACAGGCACATACGATCTTGGAGGATTTTGGTATGCTGGTGCTCGGGGTGGATTATAGTATGGTTGGGTATTATATAATGGGTGTGGGGTGTAGGAAGTATGTGCAACAATTTGGGGATTGTTAGGGTATCGATGGGATGGTCCTCCTTGTTGGTAGGTGACAGATGAAACATCCTCCCTTTTCTTCTTAACGGTGCTAATGGCGCCTGATTGGATGGCTCTGCTTGCAGCCTGCAATGCGACCATAGATTGAATTTTCCCAGATTTAACACCCTCTTCTATAAAGTCCCCCATTTTTACCAGTTCTGCAAACTTCTGGCCCATCATTGACATCATCTTGTCAAAGTAGACACCTTCCTGAGCTCGAATAAAGTACTTCGAGAGCTCACTCTCATCTAGTGGTGGTTGCACCCTTGCGGCCTCAGTTCTCCAACATCGTGCATATTCTTGGAAATTCTCAGATGGCTTCTTCTGTATATTAGCCAATGAGAATCTGTCAGCAGTAATTTCAGTATTGAATCTGAAATGAGTCATGAAGTCCTCGTCCATTTCCTGCTAGTCATGCCATTTGCGAGGGTCTTGGCGGGTATACCAGGTCAATGCTTCTCCAGACAGACTCCGGATGAACAACTTCATCCTCAGCTTCTCATTTCTTCCCACACCAAATAACTTGTAACATTATGCCCTTAAATGTGCGTGAGGGTCACCTTTTCCATCAAACGTGTCGAACTTTGGTGGTTTGTACCCTACCGGCATGTCAATGTCTGGGTGGATGCACAAGTCATCATAATCTAGACTCTCCGTTCCTCTAGTAACTTGCAAGATTTTCAATGCCTTTCTTAGACCCTCAAGCTGGGCATTTATTGATGTTTCTTCTTTTAGCTGGGCATCTTTCTCCATTTCTGCATATTGATCAACCTCATACGGGACATTAACAATTGCTGGAATTGTGATGGTAGGAGCTCCGACGGCATATACGGGTGGAACATGTGGCTCATAGGGAGCGGCGACATGTGCCTCAAGTATCTGTTGCATTGTAGATTTGGTAGGGTCGCGATTAGAAAGGTCGGGAACAGTTCTGACCGCAGTTGGTAAAGCTGGCGGAACTCGACCATGAACAGGAGTATGTTGAGTTGGTTCTGGTTGATTTGATAAGTCGGCAGAAGGCAAGTCAGCCATCGGAAAGTAGATAGGTGTCTTGAAAGTAGGGAAAGTGGTTGCCGATAGTTTTGCCAAGTCTCGCACTTGACGTAATTCTTCCCTCAAGATCTCGAGTTCTTGTTCCATATGAGCCATCTTTTCCTCATTTTGGATGTCAGCTATATTTCGAGAACTTTTGGGGTTCTCGATAGGTACTATTATATTTGCGGTAGTGTTGATCCCGTCTTTGTCGATCATTTTTCCTTTTAATCGAAGGTTGTATCGTGAGTTAGCCAGTTTGTAAGTCGACACAAATCAACGTTCTTTCAGGATAAATAAAGAAAACAAAACAAAAAGAAAACTATGTTTGTTTGGGAAATATTGAAAGATGTAACAAACAAGCAAATGTAACACATATATACGCCAAATCGGCGACATTCAAAACGCGTCCTAATGTAGAACCTCTTTTTGCCTGAGGTAGGCCTACGTTGCAATCAATTTGATAATAAATTATCCATTTAAACACATTTTAGATTTTGGAGCAAACATAACTTCATTGATTAAGGTAGTCTTGGATGTTACATTGGGATAGGGAATCAAAACCCAAGAAATGAAAGTACGGGTGGCAATAAGTCATACAAGAGAATTAGGCCACATGGCACTTTGAAGAGCTTATGAAAAAAAATCAAGGCAGAAAGATGGATCTACGGCCAGGTTGGAGCATCATCACCGTCATCGTCCCCGTCATAATATACCCTTGGGTGGTATTCTGGAGACTCGTCGGGGCCGCGCTCGGATGATATGTCTATAACCTCTCCATCTATTGGGTCATAGATGTTAGAACTTGCCTTAGAAACCTCCATGTGATCTTCCCACTCTTCGTTTTCCAGGTCATCGTCAGGTATCTCCTCTAGATCCTCTTCAAGGTCTTCTTCCGGGTTTTCTTCAGGATCCTCTTCTGGGTACTCCTCAGGATTCTCTTCAGGATCCTCCTCTGGGTCCTCCTCCGGGTCCTTTTCAGGATCCTCTTCTGGCTCTTCTTCTTGGATCAAATAATTAACGGATCCCGGGACTATCTGGTTAAGCATGGTTGTAGTGAACGACCATGCGAGGAAGCACCGATTCTCTAATCCAATCAATTTGTTGTATGTCTACAAACCCCTATGCTCGTGTGCGCTTGGATGAGCCATGTGAATCAAAGGATTTCGCCAAGCGTAATACTCTGGCGTACACCAACTTTCTCCGCCTATTGCCACATCGATTGTATATTCCCACTCAGCCTGTATATTTCTTATTCGATCCAGAGAGACTGAAGTGAATGCATCTTCGCTAAACCCCATCATTGTCCATAGCGGAATGTCTTGGATAACTCCAAATTGCCGCATAACCCGGAGAGGTGCATATGGTTGAATACCCCTGAGCCCAATCAACTCGATAAAGAAAAGTTGTCGAGTCCTCGCATACGCCAATCCTGTTAACCAAGGGAATTTCCATTGGACGACATCTCCCGTGATGTTGTTTAAAAATGTGCGCCATTCTTCCCTTTCTGCCGGCGCACTCTCCCAATTTTGGAGAGGATCGTCATGGCTTTCGATCTTGTTCGGAGCATCCATGTAATAATTCATTTGTGTGTTACGTTGATAGAAATGTTCCTTGCCCAAATCTGCAACAATATACTGCATCCTCCAAAGAAATTATGTCCCCTGATGCAGACTGTCATTGAACGGAGGACCTCGGCAAGTATCATAGGCACCAAAGTAAATCTTTGTGGATCGTTGAAGATGCTTATAACCATCGGCAATATGTTGATGTCGACACAATTGGACTTTATCGGGAACACCATAACTCCCAAGAAAGCCATAACGAAAACTCTCGGCCTCATATGCTCCCATGCTCCACGAGTACAATCAAATTCACGTTGATACTCATAGTAACTTTCTGAATGCCCAAACCTCTGAAAGAGATAGTCTAACTCGACGTGTCCGTTGTCCACATATCTTAATGACCGAAACATGTGCAAATACATGAGGCTCAGAAAATCACCTGTGCAAATAGATGACGGGATCACCGGCAACCTCCCTCTAATCGGCAGTTCGGTAAGACTACTGAACTCCTCCAGTGTGGGGCTGATCTCAAAATCTAGGAATTTGAAAGTTACGGTACTCGATTTCCAAAACCCCATAAGTTGAGTGACAAAGACCTTATCACATTGTTTCTCCAAAAGTGACAATAAAGCTCTTAAGTGCCCTTGAATCTCAACACCGTGTATCCTTTGGATATCTTGCCACCAATCTTGTAAAATGTTGGGTGCTGCAACGACCATTTGGATATGTGGTATGTCTTGGTTGAGGTTCATCTGAAAAGAGGGTAGAGGGTGTAATGAGTTTATATGCTCCAAATCCGTTAAGAGTTTAAGTTTGGATAATTTATATCAATTTCACACCAAGTTTATGTCGTCGAGTTTTAAAGAAGAAACTCTTTGACATTTCGGTGGTTTCCTAAGTGCAACGACAATACCATATACTATCTTGCCTAAGGTTATGCAACATGACCTATTCTAAGAGTAAGATTATTTTCCTTAATGATTGAGAGTAGGACTGAGTAATTGCGAGAAGGTGCACTATCTTAATCGCACCAACTCTGAAACTAAGGAATCCAAAGAGAGTTTCGGAGGAGTGCAGGAACACCCCTCGCGTGTACAGTGTGTGCGTGTACGGCCAAGACTCGATAGAATGTACAAATGACAGTGTATAGAAAGCAGTAACAAGTAGTATTTTAAAACAAATAAGGAACACAAGTTTGGATTTCACTTGCGACCTCTCAATCAAAGCAACATATCAAATAACAAGCTGAAAATAAACACGTAATCATAAAAGTTATTCCTAAAATGAGTTTTTCTAAGATTAAAACCTAGATAAGTCCCCAGCAGAGTCGCCAAGCTGTCGCACCCTATTTTCGAACCGGCCGAAAATAGTTCGCAACATAATATGGCTGACACTCTGACTTTAAAAAAAAATTATTTTTGTGTTTGTTTTAGAGTCGCCACCTAAATTTTAAGGAAAATTTTAGGAAAACCATTTTTTATGTAAATGTAAACTCTGTTTTTGATTTGCGAAACTAGTGAGATTCTGAGTAAGGGTTTTGGTTACTCGAGGGGAAGGTGTTAAGCACCCCTCAGAGCCTATCCGAAGATAGTCCTTAAACTAAATTTAGGAAAATATAATTTAGGAAAACTTGTCTATTTATTCGCTTTAAATCAATTGTGAGTAATTTTATTAGTTTTAAGACAAAGAGTAAAACACAAGGTACGACATATATATGTCTATAAAATTAATAGTAGTATGTTTATTATATGGTAATAATTAAATAAATAAATAAATAAACGCACTAAATGTATGATGATTTTATATGTTGAAAAATATAGAGGTGTCGTATATAAATATAAAAATAAATGTTGAATTTAAAAGATATGAAAATTTAGCGTTTTATTTATTTATAGAATTGAGATGCAAAGAAAAATAAAATAAATAAGATAATTGTCGGGTGTGAATATATAGTAAAATAATGTGTATAGAAGAGTGTAGAAACTTATAAGATAAAATAAGCTTCATTTGTAAAAGTGATAGTGTATATGAGAAAAATAATGTGAAAATAATAAGTTATAGAATTTATACCTTTTCGCGTATGACATATATATGTATGTACCTTGTATCTTGAACACGTTGACATATCTAAAATCTTTGAAACTAGCATGTTAAGAAATTAAATATTTTAGCAATATTTACAAAAAATAGCAAATATATTTCATAAAGGAGTAATGTCAAGAATATAAAATGGGTCTAACTATTGGAGTTATTCAATAGTTATATTTTATTTTATTTTTGTTTAAATATATGAGTCTACTTTCTTATTTGTTTTCTTAAATAATAAGTATTTCTAAAGGGTAAATATCTTAGCCTTTAAACTAGTTTCAAATTTATTTGGGAGTTTTAAATGATAAACTTTTCTTAACATAAAGATTTAAATAAGTATTGATAAGTATAACTATTAAATATTAAAATGACATTTCTTCTTCCTTTTGAAAGTACTATTTTCAAGAGCTTTTAGACTCGAGCTACTACAACTTTTAAATTCTCAAAATATAGTGGTTAGTTCCAAAAAAAAACCTATACTTTTAGACCCCAAAAAATGATGTTCGAAACTAGGAAAAAGACTGCATTTTTTTTACACCAAAAATTTTGCCCAGTAGCGCTATTAAAATTGTATTTTAGCCTCTCAAAACCTGCATTTTTAAGCTAAAAATCTGTATTATTTTGAACCCCAAAATCTGCATCATAAAACTCTTGTAACAAAGAACTTTGCCCTGAAAATACACATTTTTGCACCTAAAATCTGTACGTTTAAAGCTGCAATTTTTCATAATGAAATCTGGAAATTTTAAAAGCTAAAATATGCACTTTTTAAACATCAAAAACCTGTAGTTTTACCATCAAAATCTGCACTTTCTAATGTCAAAATTCTGCACCTTTTGAAACTCAAAAAAATACTACACTTTGAGACCCAAAATACCAAGTCTTAAGTTGCTAAACTTTTATTCTAAATACTCGTTTATGAAAGCAAAATCTGAAAATAAATTCACAACATTCGAAAATATTATTCCCAAAGTAAACTTCATTAAAAGTTATGTTTTCGTAGCCACCAAAATGTGTCGAGCACAAATAAAACTTAATTAAAAGAAATGTCATTCTAAATTAAATAACTATAATAACTCAATATCTAAAGGGATGTGGAGGTGAACGACTATAATTTACCATCGTGCATAGTTGTTCCAAACCAAACAAAGTAAAAGCAAGCATAAACAGATATGTAAGGAAACATTAAATGGAATGTGTTAGTTAAAAATAGCAACACATATATGTATATAAAGCACATGAAATTCTGAAATAAGGAGGAAACGTGGAACGCTATTGACACAAAAATAGGCTGCTAGACACGAGCTTAGGCAGCTATTAGTCGCTTCTCTGATTTGGACAGAGATGGAGTTATATACTAACTTTTTTGGAGCAGCAAACTAAAGCTTTGACGTCAAGATTTGACTTTGAACTCGAACAACAACTCGAAGAAGAATTAAAACAGAAGAAAAAGGATAACAACCTTTAAAGTCTGTTTCTCAAGATATTTTTCAAATGTTGATGGCTAATTTCTGTATTATAATTATTCTCCTTCGTTTTTATCTGTCTCTTTTTTTTTTTCGTTTTTCTGTTCTACCTCTTTTCTTTTTTTTTCTGAATCGTTTCCTCCCTCTCCTTCTCCTCCTCGAATGGAAAACACGGCATGCCCTTTTATAGGCGAAATCGGGCTTCAAAGTCGGATTTGAAAATCTGAAAATTTCTAAGGACGGAGTTGCAATTAGATGTCAAGAGATCAATCATCGCTTTTCTTAGATTTTGATATTTCGACTTCAAATTCAAATTTTTTTTGAACAAAACATAGCCAAGTAGATGTGTGGGGATCTATTTTTCACATCAAAAGGGCTGATGGGGAAGACAAGAGACCGCCGAATATTGTTGTTTTCCGGCGGTTCACAGCCGTTCTTTGATGGGACCAAGGAGTGACGGGTATGGGGAAGGAGCAACTCATGGGGAAGGAGGAGAAGTTGTGAGGTGATAGGGGAGTTGATTGATGTTGGAGACAAGGATGGAAGAGATGACCACCGGAAATTGCTAATTTTCGGCGGTCCCAAGTTGAAAGCGTTTGGAAGAGGAAGAGAAAGATATGGGAAAGGGGCGAAGCATGAACTTGGGGAAGAAGCGTGATCTTGGGGAAAGAAAATTCTGCAAAAGTTGATGGGTTGTACTATTTTTGGGAAAGATGAAAAGGCATGGGATTTAATTTGAATCGTCCGATCGTTTGATCGGACGGTTAAGATAAATTAAAAACAGAAAAGTGTATATATATATATATATATATTTAAAATATGAATTAATTAGGACCATTAGATTGAATTATAGGGCCGAGATTTAATCTAAAGAAGCACAATCCATGTGCTCGCCTACGTGCCATACACGGATTGGCCGGCTAAAGAAGACATGGATTACCAAAATTGTTCATATTAAAATCATTAAATTATAACATCCTTTTTTATTAAATAGTCATAATTTATTAAATTAAAATGATTATTTTATAGGATTATCTTATTTAATAAAATTAGTCACTCCTAAAATATTAATATAAATTAGTGACTCGTTACTTAATTAAGATTTTTAATTTTTAAAAAATAATGTATGAAAAATATCTATTGTGACAAAAGAAATTATATTTGAAAAAAAAAATAATTAGATTTGTTTTTTTATGAACGTCATTTATAAAAGAAAATGAGAAAGTAAGTAGTAATATATATAATATATTTATTTTTTAAATGAAATGATATTTATAAAATATATTCATCAGCTAAAAATCGATAATTAAAAAAAAATCTTTTCGCATTCTTATAAAATCTCACAACATATATTACTATTATTATTATTATTATTATTATTATTATTATTATTATTATTATTATGTTATTATCATTATTTTATGTGGAGAGCCAAAATTGGATGTCAACAATGACGGACCGTCATGGGGGTCCGTCATGAAACACTTAGGAAAATATTTAGACTCTCAAAAAGAAAGTCTCTGACAACCATGACGGTTGTGCAGGACTGACCGTCGAGGGCACGACGGTTTGTCGTAGAGGTCCGTCGATGGACACTTAGAAAACAACTTTGAGACCCTCAGTAATAGGGTCTCTGATAACCATGACGGTTGTGCAGGACGGACCGTCAAGGGCATGATGGTCCGTCTTAAAGGTCCGTCGATGGACACTTAGAAAAAACTTTGAGACCCTCAGAAACAGGGTCTCTGACAACCATGACGGTTGTGCAGGACGGACCGTCGAGGGCACGACGGTCCATCGTAGAGGTCCGTTGAGGGACACTTAGAAGAAATTTTGAGACTCTCATAAATAAAGTCTCTGACAATCACGACGGTTGTGCAGGATGGACCGTCGAGGGCATAACGGTCCGTCGTAGAGGTACGTTGAGGGACACTTGGAAACAAAAACGGGGGATTGGTGGGACGGACCCCACGACGGTCTATCGTGGGAACGATGGTCTGTCGACGGGGTCTCGTTCTGTCCTTCAGTGGCAGAATTGAGCATGCCCCAATCGTCCCCTAAATTGCTAATATGAAGTATACTTATTAACCCACAGTTCCTAACCAATTTACCCAGCATTCTAGCATTCCTAAGGCAATAATTTCTCGAGTTTTAGCATGCAATTTTGGAAAACTATCAACCTAGGTCAGAAACAATTATCAGAAACATACACCCCCCATTTGATTTGGTTAACACAACACCCCCATTCTTTTTACAATATTAAGGGTCTAAAGGCACTTAGGATTATCGGGGTGAGTTCTTAGCATGCACTAGGGGTCAAATTTCGAAGACACACACATTCAGAAACATGTATTTAGCATGGGAAAACAAAAATGAACTGTAGATGATTTAGAGATCAGAACCACATACCTGATACTTGGAGAAGATGAAAGAGGAGTAAGGCACAACACTCGATGATCAGCACACGAACACAGGACTCCGACCGGCAGATAACTTGAAGAACTAGGGAGTTTGTGAGAGGAAAGATTTGGGGATTATGGGAAGGAATAGGAAATCTGAAGTTTGGTGAGAGGATGAGAGTGCTAGGGAGTTGAAGAGGGAGTAAATGGAGGAAATGAGGGAAAGAAACGGTTTGAATGAAAAGGTGAGAAGTTAAAAGGTTTAAAACTTTTAATATTCGCCCGTCGGGTCGGGTTGGGTTTACGGTTTTTTATGCGACGAGTCCCCGTCGACGGTCGTCGCAAGCTCGACGGTTCGTCGTGGGGGTCCGTCATGGGTGCCCTAACTTAGAAAAATTAAAAAAAAACATTCCTGGGCACGACGGATGCTTGCGACGGTCCGTCGCAAGCGTGACGGTCCGTCGATGGGTCCGTCAATGGGTGCTGCAGACCAATTTTCTGCAGATTTTCTGGTGATGTGATACCTGCAAATTTAACACCCATTAAGCTATTCGTTTTGTATTTTCTGGACACTTTTTAGACACGGACCCTAAACTACGCTCTAGCCAACACTTCTAACAAAAAGAAAGCAAAGAAAATGCAACTATTACTAGAAAGTCATGAAAAACCTATAGTTGGATTAGAGGATACATATTGGGTTGCCTCCCAACCAGCGCTTGATTTAACGTCGCGGCACAACGGAGGACACTTGATTACTCAGACTTCATCAAGATGGTATGCGTCAATCACTTCATTCGCCGTTTCAGCATGCCCCAGATAGATTTTGATTCGCTGTCCGTTCACCTTAAACCGCACACCCTCCTTGTTCTCCAACTCAACCGCTCCGTGAGGGAATAGTTGGGTGATCAAGTAAGGGCCAGTCCATTTGGACTTGAGTTTGCCCGGAAACAAGCGCAACCTAGAATTGAATAAAAGCACCAAATCCCCAACCATAAAATCACGTTTCTCAATCTTTTGGTCATGGTACTTCTTCATCCTTTCTTTGTAGAGGGCTGAACTTTCATAAGCTTTTAGGTGAAATTCATCGAGCTCATTCAACCCATTTAACCTCTATTCTGCAGCCTCATTCCAATCCATTTTCAACTTCTTCATTGCCCACATGGCTTTATGCTCTAATTCAACCGATAAGTGACAAGCCTTCCCATATACAAGTTGGTATGGGGACATACCTATGGGAGTCTTGTATGCTGTCCGGTAGGCCCAAAGAGCATCATCAAGCCTTCTTGACCAATCCGTTCTACTAGCATTCACCGTTTTCGACAAAATTTGCTTAATCTCCCTATTTGACACCTCAACTTGCCCACTAGTTTGAGGATGGTAAGGAGTGGCCACATTATGGCGAACCCCATATTTCTCCAATAATCCTTTAAACAATTTGTTGCAAAAGTGGGATTCCCCATCACTAATAATAGCCCTTGGGGTGCCAAATCAGGAAAATATTTTTTTTTCAAGAACGCGGTGACACTCTTCACTTCATTATTTGCGAGTGCAATAGCCTCCACCAATTTAGATACATAATCAACCGCTACTAGAATGTACTTCATCCCATGAGAACTCACAAAAGGGCTCATAAAGTCAATACCCCACACATCAAACAATTCGATCAGAAGAATGGGATTTAAAGGGAGATCTTGCTTCCTCGAAATGCCACCATCTCTTTGGCATCTATCACAGGCCTTGGCAAACTCATGAGCATCTTGGTGGATAGTTGGACAATAGTAGCCACATTGTAAGATTTTGTGGGCTGTCCGGATACCACTATGATGCCCACCTACAGGCGAAGAATGGCACGCCTCCAAAACACTCAACATCTCAACTTCCGGCACACAACGCCGAATCAGTCCATCGGCACAACTCCTATACAAGTATGGTTCATCCCAAAAGAATGTTTTAACATCATGCATGAACTTTTTCCTTTGATGAAATGACAAGTTCGGTGGGATAATATCACTAGCCAGATAATTCGCAAAATTTGCGAACCATGGAATCAAGTCTTGTGAGGCAGCCAATACATGCTCATCAGGGAAAGTATCATCAATTTCAGCCTTTACACCTAACCTCAAAGTCAAATTCTTGCAGTAGTAATACCCAATGAATCAATCTTGGTTTTGCATCCTTCTTTGCTATCAAATATCTTAAAGAAGAATGATCAGTATGCACAATAACCCTAGTGCCAAGCAAATAGGAGAGAAATTTCTCAAAAGCAAAGACTACTGCAAGGAGCTCTTGCTCAGTCACGGTGTAGTTCTTTTGGGCTTCATTGAGGGCTTTACTAGCATATTAAATGGGGTGAAGGATTTTGTCCCTTCTTTGTCCCAATACCACACCAAGAGCAACCCCACTAGCATCACACATCACCTCAAATGGTTTGTCCAATCCGAAGAAATAATGATAGGTGCAGACACCAACTTTTCTTTCAACTCACCAAATGCCTTAAGACAGGATTCATCAAAATAAAATTTACACTCTTTCTCAAGCAACTTGCACAAAGGATGCGCAATTTTTGAAAAATCCTTGATGAACCTCCGGTAAAAACCTGCATACCCAAGAAAGCTTCTCACACCTTTTACAGAGATAGGTGGGGGAAGTCTCTCTATTACCTCGACTTTAGCTCGATGAACCTCTATACCCTTCTCTGAAATGCGATGACCGAATACAATACCCTTTTTCACCATGAAGTGACATTTTTCCCAATTTAGTACCAGATTGCAGTCTTCACACCTCTTTAGAACCTCAGACAAATGACTCAAACACCGCTCAAAGGAGTCACCAACCACAGAAAAATCATCCATAAACACCTCAATAGTGTCCTTCACCATATCGGAGAATATCGACATCATACATCTCTGAAATGTGGCGGGTGCATTGCACAACCCAAACGACATTCTCTTGAACGCGAAGGTCCCATATGGACAAGTAAAGGTAGTTTTCTCTTGATCTTCTGGTGCAATAGAAATCTGATTATACCCCGAATAACCATTAAAAAAACAGTACCACCCTTTTCCGGCAAGTCTATCCAACATCTGATCCATGAAGGGCAGAGGAAAATGGTCTTTTTCGGTCCATGCATTTAATTTCCGGTAATCCATACACACCCTCCATCCAGTCACCGGTCTCATCGGAACAAGCTCATTTTTCTCATTGGGGACTACAGTCATTCCCTCTTTCTTAGGTACACACTGTACAGGGCATACCCAACTACTATCAGCGATCGGATATATTACTCCGACATCCAACCACTTAATGATTTCTTAGGTGGATTTAAACGTCTTTGGTGCTCAATACTTGGCTTATGATCGGGCATGAGTTGTATTTTATGCAAACAAATACCGAGCAGAATTCCAATAATATCCGCAATAGTCCACCCAATAGCTCGTTTGAACCTTTTTAACACTTTCACCAAACTCTCAACTTGTTGTACATTCAGATATGATGCAATGATTACCGGCAAAGTGTCACCATTTCCTAAGAATACATACCTCAGATGAGGTGGTAGAGCCTTTAGTTCTAATTTTGGAGCCTCCTCTATAGATGATTTTGCAGCTGGAGACTCGCGATCTTCATATCTAACTCATACTTCTTTGGTTTAAACCGAACATCACCTCGATCAAGTGCCGCAACCAATAACCCATACTTTTCAATGCAATCGCTATCAAAATTCATGATCATGGTAACCGGGCATTTGTTCAAGAGCTTCTATCAAAGGGACATTGATGAAAAGTTGTTTCAACATATTAATAAAATGCCGATATTTACCATCATCGGTCTTTTTCACTAATCTTTGTGGGAATAGAGGTGGTGGTCTAGGCATGGGGGTCACCTTTTGGGGTACCTCAGTTTCTTTATCCATTTTGTCTCCTAACTCACCACTAACCTCCACTACCTCATCATCTCCTCTTATCACCTTTTCTACTCTAGACGGCATTGGTGGGTCAATGGTTTGTTTACCACCTCGAATTGTGATTGCCATACAATGTCCATCATTTTTCAAATTTTGGACAGTGTTTCTTGGAAGAGTACCCAGTTGACGTGGGTTCACAGTCGAAGATAATTGAGCCATTTGAAACTCAAGGTGCTTGATCGAGACTGCATGTGCATCAACTTTCTGCCCAATACTCGCTAAGTCACTCCTCAACTCTTTGGTGTGCTCATCACTAGAGTCGAACCTCCTCATCATTTTCTGCAACATATCCTCAACTCGCGCCATACTACCTCCACCATCCCTAGGATTAACTTCACGATTTTGAGGTGGAACATATAGCCCACTCCTATCATTTCTGTTACCATAGTTACCCCGGTTGAAGTTGTTGTCACGGTTGTAATTCCCATCTCGGACATAATGACCCTCTCGGTTGTAATTACCATAGTTCCAACCTTGGTTTCCTTGACCTTGGCGCCAATTATCCTGATTGGAGCCTTGGGCGTCTGGTCGGAAACCGCCCGTCTGCTCAGCTACCGCATAAGAGTCCTCCTCATAGTAATACTCATCATTCGGCGGTGATGGTTTGGACAAATAGTTCACCGCATTTACCTTTTTTGCACCCCCAGTGACATGTTTTTACACCAACCCAAGCTTAGTTCTCATCTGAGCCATCTCTTCACGAATCTCGTCTATGGCTAGATTATGTGTGGATTGCACTGCAAAGGTGTTTCTCCCAGTATCTGACTTTCTAGTACTCCATGCTTTATTATTTCAGGAGATTTTCTTTAACTTCTCAGTGATCTCAGCATGAGGACACTCCCCATAAGAACCACCCGCTATCGTATCCAGTACTGCTTTATTGTTATCATCTTGTCCCCGATAGAAGTATTCTTTCAGTGACTCATCATCGATGCGGTGATTGGGGACACTCCTCAAGAAAGATGTGAACCTATCCCAAGAACTACTGACTGATTCACCCGGTAGAGCCACAAAGTTGTTCACCCTATCTTTGTGGTTTAGCTTCTTAGATACCGGGTAATAACGTGCTAAGAACACATCCCTCAGTTGATTCCAAGTGTAGATTGAGTTATAGGGTAGCTCAGTAAACCATATAGCAGCCTCTCCCGTCAGTGAGACAAGAAACACTCTTAACCCAATTACATCCATATTCAAATCAGGTCTCCCTACACAACTCTTACACACCGACCTTACTTTTGCGATGTGAGCATGTGGATCTTCAGAAGGTAACCCCAAAAATAAACCTCTAGCAGTGAGCATTTGCATTAGGCTACTAGTTACCACAAATGTATGGCCGTGTGGTAGGGGGGCAAGACAAGTGGCCCGTCTGAATCAGTAATATTTTCATATCCCCTATAGTACTCTTGGGGACGTGGAGCGGGATGTTGTCCCCTTAGTTCATCTTTCCCATGATTTTCAGGTAATAACCGACCATGAGCATCAACCGGAGCTGGAATATCCTGGTTGGGATCATCATCGTTAATACCCAAGTTTCGATTCATCCTGTGTAGTGTACGCTCCAATTCGTGGTCATGTGGAAGCAAGGGTTCTCTTCTACTCAGCGTAACTAGCATACACGGGAGTTAGATCTGCAAGAGACAAAAACAAAAAGAAAAGGTAAAATTAGGAAAATATTGACTAAACTTTAGTAATAAGTTTTAAGTTAATCTAAAAGCAACTTTCCCCGGCAGCGGCGCCAAAATTTGATACGCTCAAATTTACTTCTCGAAAAGAAGTATAAGCAGTCGTATCAAGTAAAGAACCCAACTATAAGGTTAGGATCGATCCCACGAGGAAAATGATTTAGACTTAACTTTAACGTACTATAAATTTTATTTAGTCAAGTCTCTTTCTAAAACAAATAACAAAAAAAGGGGTTTTGAATAACAAATGTAATTCACTAATTCTACGTAAATAGTTGACACGTTCAAAGATTTGATTTTTATCAAGTAATTTAAAGTAACTAGGGCTTAAGTGTTCCTCATAGGTCCATAACTCGGTAAATCTAACGATAACAATCCTTTCCTAATATCTTGCATGCAAAGTGCTAAGCTATGTATTCCTAATTCCTTGGCCCGACAACTAGGAAATTTCACTCCGCACCTTGGTTCGGCTATGTGTGTATGCTTTACTAAACCTTACCTTTACCTCATATTAAGCATCATAATCGATATTTGGCTTAGTTGTTACTTCGCACCAACCAACACTAGCTTATTATAGAGTATACACTAAATCTACGTCGATAATTCTTTTCTTATTATCTACCTCCTTCGTCCGGCAAGTAGCAATAAGGCGAGTTCTAACGTTGGCCACCCGTTAAAAAGACTTCTAAATGAAAGAATTATCAATACATGCAAGACATTATTCGATAATTGTTGTTTTAGTTAGATTTTACCTTGTTATTTACCCATGGTTCCCACAACCCTAGTTATGGAGTTTAGTTACCCATGCTAATAATCACACAATTCATATTGATAATATAAGAATTCATGCACTTACTTTGATGAGAATGAAGAAAATCCAGAAATTCACTTGAATAAATCACAAAAACACTAACAATCGATTCCGGAAAAGTATGATAAAATCCCAAAATCAAGAGTTCAATACTTAAACAATAAAACTCAAAAAATATCCAAAGGTCTAACCCCAAAAACGAGCAGTTTTCAGATATTTATAATACTCCAATCCTAATAAAAGAAGGAAACCTATTTAAGGAAAATCTGCCCAAAACGTGTCTGAGTCGACGACCCTTGTGACGGACCGTCGTGGACACGACGAACCGTCGTGGCTTTCGTCGTTCCATACTTAGCACAAATCTCTGCTGCTTTCTTCATCAACTCTCTGTTACCCTCGACGAACAGGTATGACGGACCATTGTAAGCACGACGGTCCGTCGAGGGGTTTCGTTCCACGACACTTAGAATCTTCTGAAATTAGGTACTAGGACTACTCTCTGTTAGTATTGACGAAAGTGCAGGACGGACCGTCGTGGCTATGATGGTCCGTCGTGAGCTTCCGTAGTCCCATAATTGGTCAGAATTCCCCATCTTCCTTCAGCAGCCATTTTTTTCTCACAACGGGTGCCACCTACGGATCGTCACAGTCACGATGGACCGTTGTGGGCTCCGTAGGTGGTCACTGCTGCAATTTCAGCTCAAATTCTCCGCGTTCTCCTTTGGACAGATTTTCTGCAAATAATGAGAAAAATACATCAAAAATCAATACAAAAAGGCTTTAGACACACACTAAACTTAAGGAAAAAGCATTGAAAGTACCGTGAAACCAGGTACATCAGTCATAAATAAATGGGATTGAACCCAACTTCTTATTATCATGGTGCACCAAGACTTTAACTCGATGTCTTACCCACTTGCTGCGGTGAAACCTGAATTCACCGTCTTACCCTCAATCAATGCCTTAATAAACCAACTGCATTACCAAGAAATTAATTATAAAAAATTATAAATATAATCTGGACTTGACTTAATATACAAGAAAAATGAACAAAATCAATTAATTAGAACAACATGTTAGAATCATATAGAAGTCCCAAGTTAAAATAAATTCAAACATTTTAATAGTCCCTCTCAACATTGTTATGAAGATTATTGTACCATTTTAGAATAACTACAAAACAAGCTTTGTTAGTACAAATAATATGTCAATAACTCAACAAGTAAATATTTAGATAAAGAAAAATAAAGAGGTGCAAAAGTAACCAACAATAATAATCCAATCAATATGTATATGTCACATAACTCAATAAAACAAGATCATAATGAACAATTTTTTTTTACAAATTGTAACTTACAAAACTAATTTTACTTTTTAAATATACAAGTGATCAAATTAAAAGTTTGCTAAAAGTAAAAGCAACTTGTTGGACTCATATGATTTTGAGATGGTAAGAAAATTAATGATGCATAATCAAAAGTAAAATATAAAATAAATTATATATATAGTAATTTACCTTGAGAGAAAAATAAACACAAATATTTTACCAAATAACCACAAATAAAAAACTTTGTTAGAACAAATAATATATAAAATATGAAGTATACCTTGCATGAAGAATTACTAGGATAATTCATAAAAAAAATCAAGAAATACCTACCATTGATTCTTGACGGAGAATGAGCAACTCGTGCTGATAACGTATTGTAAAACTAAAGCAAAATAAGATAAGAAATATAGAAGATGGAAACAATAGAAATAGGAAGACAAGAGATAATAGATTTCCTTATTATTCCAAATCTTCAAGTCTATACAATATGAACCCTTATGCCTCTATTTATAGTGTAGCATAGAGGCATACAAAAGGTTAGTCATAAACATGACATTAACATGAATATAATGGGGAGGTTACGAATGTGAAAGGTTACAAGAATAATGGTTATAAAGGTGGAGGTTATGGAGGTTATGATTGATCTTCATAATGAGGAAAATAGTGGAGATGATGGGTGAGTAACTTCTTGGTGTAGTCGACATCCATATTATATTGTTTTATAACACAATTAGCTTTTCTTATTGACATTTTTATATCGATATTATATTTTAGTTGTTAGAATTGACCAATGAGAAAATCTCTCCGTCAGTTTTGGAGGCCTTCCCATTTTTAAGACGGGAATTTAGTTAAGTTCATATTATTTTATTTGTTAAATTGGTCAGTGAAGAATTTACTGTAGATTTCCAAGGCCTTCCATGTTAATAAGACGAATTTTATTTTCAGTTATTTATTTCATTTATTTTTTATTCATATTTATTTATCACTAATTCTTTTACTAAGTGTGTTCACACGTACCCTAGAGTTGCTTCTCATCGAAGTTATTCCAAAGGAATTCAAATGTATTTTATATTCATTTTTGTGTATATTATTGACGTTAGGCAAACCTTAGGCCGATACTTACATTATTATTTTATTTTATTATTTATGTATATTACATGTTAATTGCACTTTTATATTGTTTTTATCTCCTCCTCAATTTGAAAAAAAATGAATTCAGTCGGGACCCATAGTTTTGAATTTCGAAGGATGCCTAACAAGGCCCTTCGGAATAACTTGAACCCCTTACCTAGAACTAACCGTTTCGTAGATCACTCTTTTGGTTTCCTAGGTTTTCCTAAAATCAGGTAGCGACTCTTTTAAAATTCTTTTATTATTTAAATTCTTTTAAAACTTAGTTAATTGATTATTTTTCGAGTCACCGCGATGTTTCGCCCTATTTGAATAGAGTGGGATGTAAATAGTAATCATTTGATGAATTGAAGAGAATGAATCAATGAGCTCGATTTGAAGAAGGAGTCTAAAGAGGCAAGGAGTTTTAATTGAAGAAGGAGTTTCACTTAAAGTAGAACTCTTCACGTTATTGTTGAATTGGTGTTGGAGCTTGACTACAATACAAAAGAATCAATGAATGTAATTTGAAGAAGAAGTCCAAAGAAGCTAAGAGTTTGAATTGAAGAAGGAGTCTTACTTGCAGTAGAACTCTAAGTCAAGAGAGTTCAAGTCAATGAGCAGTTTGAAGTGAACAACAACTCTATGAAGAATTGTGCTTAAATAGGAGTGAAGTCGTCCAGAATACTTGTGCACTTACAGAGCAAAAAGAGTGATTGAGAAATTTACTTCGCAAGTGCTACCAGCGAACTTAAGGGACACATCGAAGAACCCAATCCTTTTACAAAGTTTATCTGTTTGGAGTTTTTTCATTGTGAATGAGTTTTGATATAATCTTAGCTTAGTAAGTTATAAACTGAACTAGGAGTGTTGTATTCAGGTTGTGATAAATTGAAGAGTTGGGAACGCATACCTTGGAAGGTTTGCGTTGATGGTTAGGAATTAAAGTTAGTACCTAGGATTACAAGAGTTGTAATCAAAATCCATAACTTCAAGTTAAGGTGGGTTGCAAAGTTTGTTATCTATCTTCTGTGAAGGCTCAGTGATTTAGTAAAGTTGAAGTTAAATCTTGTAGGGGTACATGTCGTGATTATTTTATACCTTTTGAGTCGGGTATTTTCCACGTAAAAATACTGTGTTTTCACTTACTGTTCTTACTTCTTTGCTGGAACACGTTAGACAACTTGTCTCACACTTAGGATGAAAGTTAAAATCAGAAAATTACTAGTTCGTGCAGACTAATAACTACAACACTGTAATATCATGCAAGCAAAATATTGCTAACTCAATTGACTTAGTCGTTGTGGCATGCATGACCCTGCAAATCTTGATCAACAAATTGAGGGTCCTTTCTACGATTAATCAAAAGTTAGAAAATCACAAACTACCAAACTTTTGGATCCTACAAAAGGTCCTGAAAAGGTCTGTTGGTTGGCGCTGTGCATAAGGTCATATAAATTTTGTATTGCAAATGATATATTTTATCTATTTCAAATCTATTGATATTTACTAAAAAAAATCCATCATTTTTACGATTGAAAGTACATACATCTTCCTAATAAAAAGAATATCCTTAATTATGAAATTTAATAAAAGTGAATAAAGTAAAAATAACTAACTATTGTGCAAACACAATATTTAAATGGGATATCAAAATACCACATGCTAGGATAATGTATACAAAGTAACAAATTACTGTAAATTCTCAATAATAATAATAATAATAATAATAATAATAATAATAATAATAATAATAATAATAATAATAAAAATAGTAATAGAAAGTTGTACTGTAACAAGAAACAAGAAACATAACACTAAACAAAACAAATAAAAGACACAAGAGTAGAAAGCATAGAGACTTTTTTCCCAATTGTTTTACATGTGTAATTTCGTGTCAAATGTCACCATTTATTGGTCAAGATTGAGGATCACAAAGAGTTGTCGTGGCTATGACATTAATTCATTTGAGATAATGTGTGAGGATTAGGGGTGTACTTGACCGGTTTAGTTCGGGTTTTTCAAATATCAAACCAAATCATTTGTGTCGGGTTTTTGAATTTATAAACCAAACCAAACCAATAAAACTCGAATTTTTCAACTTCGGTTTTTTTGGGTTTTTCGGATTTTCGGGTTTTTTCGATAAAGTATGCATAAAAACATATAATTTACCTGTACTTCAAATATTTCTTTAGTCCTATCAAAATGCAACTATCTAAGTTATTTCTCAAGAAAATAACAAAAAATATGATATAATTAATGACACTAAAATATCCAAAATAATAATAATAATAAAATTGTGTAAAACAAATATTGCAGATTAATAAGTCATAATGAAATTGATCATAATTTAAAGTACTAAATCATGCTAAAATAAGTTTAGTAAGTATTAGTTACATGACTAAATATTAAAAAAAAGTAAAATTAGATCATGTATTTTAAGTGTCTAAATCTATGTAAAACTAAAAACTAAATATTCAATATTATTGTCATTGCTAGTGTTGAATTGATTTTCTTTTTGTATTAGTATTAATTTGATTTTTATTTAACTTTATTATAATTACCAACATGTATAAACTATAATCTTATTAGATCATTAAGAATTCTAACTTCCAAACATGAAATAATTATATTTAAAGATAAAAACTATGAAAAAGTATAAGAGATATTCAAAATTATATCAAAGTAAGTATTTTTACGTATAAAATAAAATTTTAAAATTATATATATAATGTCGGGTTCATTTGATCTCGTTTTGTTTTTTAGTTGAAACCAAACCAACTCAAATATAGTCGGGTTTTTTTTTTCCAACACCAAACCAAGTCAAACCAAATAACTAGTCGGTTTTTTTCCGGTTTGACTCGATTTGCAGTTTGATTCGATTTTTGGTTCGGTTTTATACACCCTAGTGAGGATGATGGTGTGATTAAAAAGCACAATGAATATAATTAGTGTCAGGAGTTACATATATTCATATAACTGAGAGTTAGTCATATGTACTATACTTCACATTGATAAAAAGATTTATATATAACAAATGAATATAATATAGGTTTGTCTGTTTTTTTCTTTTGTGAAGGACAAACATAAACATTCACATTTTTAATTGGAAGATGAGCAAAACAAAACATTAATGAATTTACTCCAGCATGAAATTAATACAAAAAATACATATATAAGAGACTTTTATGGCGGTTGATTCGTGTACTCATATGATGATTTTCTATTTAATATTTAATTTATATAACCCGAAAGCATACACCATAATCAAACCATAGTTACGAGTATCCCGTAAAATGACCCACGGATCATTGCGAGGTTCATGAACCAATTTCGTAAACCTTACTTTTGACCTATTTTTATGGATCATTTTATGGCTCGTAAATAGGTCAGTCCTGAAACCAAATTTTTTTGACTTTAGATATACGGATGATGTCCATGATCCGTAAATAATACGTGCATAAATAAATACTCCACTATATCTCTTCAGAGGTTAGTGGAGTAAATAAATAAATTTAGATGAAAAAATACGTACATAATAATGCTATAAAATGTTGAGCAATCTTAAATCCAAAAGAGTTTAAATTTTGTGCACCGTCATTGTATAAGATTTCTTATACTATCAGGTAATTTTTGTGATAAACATGGTAACTTAATAAATAATTAATAAAATATATTTTTGAATACAATTATAATTACAATAAAATATAGCAAAGGAAAGTTGAGTCATCGTCTTCTCTCTAACCAAAATTAATTCATAATTATCTTTTTAACTAACCAAGTTTATTTGATTTTATTAATCTGATTTTTTTTGGTTCTATCTCTTTATTTTCTTATTCTATTTTTTAGTATTTGTGTCTTCTTTTGTTGTATTGATTTTTCAATTATTTTCAATTAAATCATGTTTTCAAGTTGTTTGTGAATTTTCTAAGGGATAATAATTATATTTGTATTAGTGATTATATTGTTATCAACCTTTTGATCTTCAGGATATTTGGGATATCGTAATATTGCATATTAGAATAATAAATTGCTACTTATTTTTAAAATTCTTCTTCTTGTGTTTACATATCATGACTTTTCCGAAATTTCAAAAGAAAAAATAACAACAAATAAGAAAACATTTGTGATATTAATGAATAACTTCTGATGAAAAAGAATCAGATGTAGAAACACAAATAAACTTGATTAATTAAGAAAATAATTATAAATTAATAGTGGTTAGAGAAGAAAGATAAGTTACCTTTTCTTTTTTACCATAATTATAATTATATTCAAAAAGATATTTAATTAATTACTTAATTAAATTACCATATTATCTTTAAAATTATATGATGGTATAGAAAATTTATACACTGACAGTGCACAAAATTTAAATTCTTTTAAAAAATCCTCTTGTTTCATCAGATAGGCATGTTGGGTAACCAAGGACACTTCCGTAATTATACCTTCTAAATAAAACCTATCTTGTATCACAAGTCAAACAGTATCACATAAAATCAAATTGAGTAGTTTATTTCAAGTGTTCCCTTTTAGTGTTTGTTCTTCTTCTCTTTCTCCTGTAAGTTCTTCTTCTTCTTCCTCTTTCATTTTTATTCGCATTGTCCATTTTAGTACTGATTTTTTTTGTATTTTGTTCTATCTTTTTTTTTTCTCTTTTGAATCTTGTTGTTTTGTGAATCTTCTTCTACCTTTTGCTTTGTTGCTTTATGTTAATGGATTCCATACGTGGTTTATGGTTTCTCGATTGTTCCTGTTTTTAGCCATTTCTTTATTTGAATTTTGAAAATAAAATTTCCGAATTTGATGTTCACTAAAATTTAACTGATTTATTTTCTGTGCTACAGTCTGCAAGTGAATCACTTAAGGAATAGAGTAGGAGTGAACATGGAGATTTGGGCTCTCAAATGAAGAAACTGTTAGGAAAGATAACACAACTTTAAGAATTAAAACAGAAGAGGAGATTGTTTAGGAGGGTAGCAGTTACCATGGAATATGAATAACTAGTGAATTTGGTCGCGCTTCGTGCGATCATATAAAGTTAATTAAATTTGTTATACCATCTTTTGAAAATAAAATTACTTTTAAACGATACACACACACACACACACACATATATATATATATATATATATATGTATATATATATATGAGTAACTGACAAATGTAAATTATATAAAAGATGGTGTCAAATTTTAAAAAAAAATGTAAAGTTACAGAAATTAAAAAAATAAAAGATCGAATTGAAGATAAAAGTACCAATAAAATGAAATATATCATTTATTTCCTATAGAAGGTACTACATCGTCACTCCTCCACAAATCAAATTATACAAATTACAAAAATCAATGAGTTTACCAAATAAAATTCATACGATATCAAAATAAATTCATTCGTCAAATTATCTAAAAATCACAAATAAAAGTATTTTTATTTATAATTTTTTTGTTACATGAATATCGTACCGATACATAGTTGATAAAGTTATGAAGTATAAGGTCTACAAATTTTAGTCTTTTAAATGCTTACTAATATTTTTAATGTATACTAACACATAACATTGATGAATTTGTGAAGTATAATAGCTACAAATTTTAGTCTTTTTAAGTGTTTACTAATATTTTTAATGTATTCAATTAACTTTTTTTTTAATCTTTTAGTTATATAATATTGATACAAAGTACTTATCAAGTTTGTGAAGTATACTTTTTGAAAACTTAATCGCCATTAATATATTTATAAGCATCTAACCCTAGGTTCTTTTATTTGAGTTTTATATTATAGAACATGAAACAAACTTTTAAAAAAAAAATGATACAATTTAGTTTCTTTTTCATTTTAGTTTCTTTTTCCTAACACGTAAGTATGCACCTTTCTTATTTATAACTTTTATTTTCAAAGTTTTCTCTCAAAATAGAAGTCATTTTCTTTCATATTCTACTTTATTTTTTGTTATTTTATACAAAAATGATTGTGTCAATTACTATTACTACTTCATTTATTTATATACAACAATATAAAAATTAAATTTCTTTATTTCATTACTCTCGTGACTTTTGATGATCATAACTCTTATAAATAAAAGCATTACAAAATTTTGTTGCAATATATTTTTAAAAATATTTTTATTATTATATTATAATAATAATAATAATAATAATATTGTATTATTTTTATTGTTATTATATTTTGTTACAGTATATATATACTCCAATATAGTTTTTCTTTTTCTCCATTCCATTGGTACTTTTTTCTTCCTCCCCTTTATGTACTAACTAATTAAATTAATAAATATTTTATTCTTTTGTAACAATCAATCCACGTATATTAGAGTAGAGATCTTCTAATTCTGCCTATGACTACGAATTGAATTTGCATGACGGCTTAGAAGTCATTTCCTTTCTTATTCTACTTATAATGAATTAAAATTAAAATATCTTTTTTTTTTATTTAAATAACATTTCTCGTCATTTAAATAATTTATCATTATTCTCTATAAATTTAGGGAGAATATATATGGAACATACTAAGACTTATATATGAAATAAAATAAATAGACCATTCTTTAAATATCAAATTTTAATTTGGTAATATTATACATATGGAACACACAGAGACTTATACATAAAACAAAATAAATGAATCATTCTTTGAATTTAAATTTTAGTTTGACAATATATTATATATATGGAACAGTGTAAGACTTATATATGGAACAAAACAAGACTTATATATGGAACGATATAAATGAATCATTATTTGTATATTAAATTTTAGTTTAACAATATATATATATATATATATATATATATATATATATATATATATATATATATATATATATATATATATATATATATATATATATATATATATATATATATATATATGAAGTCCTTTATTTTTCTTTTTTTTCTTGACATCTTTATTTTTCTCATATCTCTTTATTTGTTTTCAATTTTCTTTCTCTCTCGTAGTATTTTATATATTTCCTTTTTGTCTTCTCTTAATGTTAAGCAAATCCCTCAATATCAATTTTTTCTTGAAATATTAACACTTTTTTGTCATACAAATTCAAAGTATTTCAATGAAAAAGAAGAAGAGGACAAGAGAAGAAAAATAACAATATTCATACAAGGGTTTGAGTTGAAAATTATACCTACTAAATTAGTCGTAGATTCAGACTAAAATTTCGTCAAAAGTTTTAATTCTTGCATCTTTTCTTCTTCTTGCTTTACTCTCGAATGTCAGTCAAATTTAAGTGAGAATTATTTTGATCCAACAATACTACAAAAATGCAACATAGTAGTAGTGATCATGCATTGAAATTATAAAATAATCTTGAATTGCTATGGTCTTTTCTCTTGAATCCATTCTTTCTATTCTATACCTACTTTTGCAAATTTATGTTGTGCATAATAATTCATATTACTTTATGAAAAAACTAAGATGGTGAATGTATTTTGTTTATATCTTTAATTTATATAGATGTTTTCTCATTTTAACGGTACCAAAACCTTTCGAATTCTATAATTAAATAATGCGAAATTATTTTGTTGTAACTGTAAAAATAAAAATGAGGAGTTTTTTTCTTATTATAAATGGTAAGGATTGATTTTAACATTGATATCTTTTTGTTATGGTTTTTACGTTTGGACAATTGTCTACAATAATGTTCTTTTATTATTTAGTCTTTATTGATGAATTAAGAGAGGTCATAAATCATTCTTGATTATTATTACATGATTTGATTATGTATTTACTGAATGAGTCTTTTATTAGTCTATTTTATTAATAAATTGGGTATAAAAATGAATAAAAAAGTATTTAAAAAAGAAAAAAAAAAGATAAATATAAATGGTGGCCATTGAGACATGCCACATAAGCTGGCTGAAGATTCTCATTTATATATATATATTGATTGATTAAAAATGATGAAATATCTTGGAGGAAAAAATTCAAGGTCTTTGGTTAAAAGGAAGTGATAGAAATATTAAGTTCTTCCTAGGGGTAGGCATAAATATCAAAAAAACAAAAAATTTAACCAAACGTAATCTGATTTTTGTCAGTGTCTATAGTGTCCCACAACTTCTAAGCAAAGATTCAAACCATCCTCTGTATGTGCATAGGTTCGAACCAGTGATTTATATGTTGTACAAGCATGTTAAGGTCCTTTGCTAAGTGTAGTAAGTGTGTCGGATGAGTCTTAGGGTTGTAGGGAACCTCAAACACCAAGTGAAGTTCAAAGCATTTCTATTGGCTAAGTTTTTTGCATGAGCTCTTACGAGGGTCAACTTCAAACAATCATATTCTTAGAATATGAGGAGTTAGGTGACCCTTGACCAATCAAATAAAAGGTCTACGAGTCTTCTTTCCAACACATCCAACCATTTGTCAATCCGACTTTTGAGTTAAATGTTATTTGAATTTTACTAAAGAAACGTCAAATTGGTCGTGAGCTTCGCGTTCTTGGTAGCGTGGGCACACTGCGCCATGCCATTTTTCCAATAGCCTCGGTATTATCAAATTGGTTGTGCGTTATGCGCGCTTGGTAGCATGGGTGCACAACACCAGGCTATTTTTCCAGAATCCACGTTATTATTAAGTTGGTGATGCACTCTGCGTGCCTGGTAGCATGGGCGCACTGCGTCAGATCATTTTGTCAGAAGCTTCGGTATTAAGTTACCTTATTTATTACGTTAAGTCGGTAGGTCACTAGAAAATTCATCTTGAACGATTTAGGACTTATTTTCTCTCAAATTTTCTCCTCTTTTCCATCTCCAACATCAAGGTACGTTCCTCCCATGTATCTAAAGTATTTCCAAAACAACCTCAATCTCTATCACGAATTTACAACAAGATCCTAACATCAAATCTTTTATTCCATATCTAGTGAAAACAAAAACTCATCTTAAAATTTAAGAAGGGACTTTTCGGGTTCCTCTTCAAAGTTAGAGTTTCAATTGATCAAGTGATTCAAGGTATGTAAGCCTTCAATAAGGAATTCCTTCCATCATCCTATCCAAGATTTCTCAATTTTCATGGACTTAATTTTATAGTTAGGGTTATCAAGCCCACTTTTAAATTTATTACATTTATGACACGAATCACATGTTTTCTTGGATTATTTACTCATGATTATGGATCCTTGATTATTGAACTCCCTTTTTATACTCATTAAGGTTTTCCATTGTCATTCTTATGGATTATTAACATGATATTGTTATGATTTCATGAACCTTATGTTGGACAAATTTATAATCACACCGAGGATAGTGTCCAAATTAAATAGCAATAGAAAGAGAGTAACAACGACACCAAATATTAAAATGGATAAATATGATACCCGAATAAGTAATACAATAATATTGATGGAAAAATTGGTAGTGTCAAAAGACTACTACTCAACACTCTTTTATTTTTTACAACTCACAATAATATTACTTGCACACTATTTTCTCACAAACTAAGAAGTAGTTTGTGGATTACTCTCTCTACTCCCTATTGCTTCTCTATTTTGGTGTGTCTTCAAGTGTTCAATTACTACTCTATTTATAGAGTTTTTTTGAACTTGTTTACACTATTAACGACATAATATGGTAGCCAATTTCAACTAAAAATTGGTTGCCTAACTCTATCAAACTTATACCAAACTTATACCAAATTTTGACTACCTACTTCCACAAATGTGGCACCAACTTTCACATTGGTGGATACCAATTTTCACATTTGTGGCTAGTAATTTCAACAAGTATGGCTGCCAAATTAATTGTTGCCAAGATTTATTTCCACAAATCTCTCCCTTAATTTTGATTTTTCTTCTTTACTCCAAGGCTTGATCTCAATCTCTGAAAATCTTCAAACTTGAGAGGCTTTGTAAAGATATCCGCAACTTGATCATGAGATTTCACATACTTGAGCTCTACCTCTTTCTTGGCAATGCATTCTAGGATAAAGTGATATCTTGTGTCTATGTGCTTGCTTCGATCATGATACACTGGATTCTTTGCTAGTGCTTGCGCAGATTTGTTATCAACACAAATCATTGTGGCTTCAATTTGTGGCAAATTGAGTTCCTTCAATAACCGTCTCAACCAAATAGTATGACACGTACATGATGTCGCTGCCACATATTCAGCTTCACAAGTCGAGAGAGTAACAATTGATTGTTTCTTTGAACTCCAAGAAATAACACAACACCCAAGAAAAACACAAAATCTTATGTGCTTTTTCTATCATCAACATCTCCCGCATAATCACTATCACAATATCCCACAAGATTAAAATCATCAGAAGAATAAAATAGCCCAAGGTCGATTGTACCTTTTAGGTAGCGAATTTTTTTTTAGCAATCTTCAAGTGAGTGGAGGTAGGAGCTTCCATGAAACGACTTACTACTCCAACTGCAAAGAGTATATATGATCGCGTACATGTCAAGTACCTCAGACTTCCTATAAGACTCTTGAACAAAGTGGAATCAACTTCTTTACCATCGTCAAATTTTGACAATATTGTTCCACTTTCCATTGGGGTGTTCACAGGGTTGTCCATTGGGGTGTTCACAGGGTTGCAATCAAACATGTTGAACTTCTTCAAAATCCCCTTTGTATAGCTTTCTTGAGATATGAAGATGCCTTCCTCCATTTTCTTTACTTCTAGGCCCAAGTAATATGACATGAGCCCTATGTGCGTCATCTCAAACTCAAGGGACATAACTTTCTTGAAATCTTCAAATAAAACTGGGTTGTTACCCGTTAGAATGAGATCATCAACATAAAGACAAACAAGCAGAATGTCTCCATTAGTATGAACTTTAATGTAAAGAGCATATTCATGGAGACAACGAGTAAACCAATTGTCTTGAAAGTATTTGTCAATGCAACTATTCCAAGCTCGTGGAGCTTGCTTCAACCCATATAAGGCTTTCTTCAACCTCAACACCTTATCTTCATGATTTTTAACCACAAAACCCAATGGTTGCTCAGTATAGACTTCTTCTTCAAGATATCCATTCAAGAATGCCGATTTGACATCTAGTTGATGGATCTTCCACTTCATTTGTGCTACTAAAGAGATCAATAGACGGATTGTCTCCATGCGGGCAGACGCATAGATTTCCTCATAGTCGATGCCATGCCTTTGTTTGTAGTCTTTAGCCACAAGCCTTGCCTTGTATCTTTGTACTTCTCCATGGGCATTTTTCTTCGTCTAATATATACATTTGACTCCAATTGCTCGATTGTCCTTTGGAAGAGTTGTCAACTCCCAAGTGTTGTTCTTGTCTATTGACTGGATCTACTCCTCCATGGCTTTTCTCCACCTTTTGTCAAAAACAGCTTCATCAAAATTCATTTGTTCACTATCAGCAAAGAGACAACACAAAAAATCAAAATTAGTAATTTCTTCTGTGTCATCATAGAGTTCTTGAATGTTCCTCATCCTATGTGGTCTTTCACTTGAACTCTCTTGAGAAGATGGAGATGCAATATTTACTGGTGAAGGAGGCGGGGTTGCATCCTGTGCAGGTGTCATGATCTCCTGTTCTTCTTCATCGCCGATGTTCTTCTTCATCTCCGAAGTATGGAAGAATATCATATGTTTTTTCTTTCGGAGCCTCCCAATTCCATGATGCTTCTTCATCAAATTCTACATCACGACTCACCACAACCTTGTTATTTCTTTGATTGTACAATTTGTAGCCTTTTGAACTTGCGTCATAGCCAACAAACACATACTTGACACTCCAGTCATCAAGTTTAGCTCTCCCTTGATGTGGAACATGAGCATAGGCTATGCTCACAAAGATTCTCAAGTGCTTAACACTTGGATTTCTTCCGCTCCATGCTTCTTGAGGTGTTTGATCTCGTTCATTTCTTGTTGGAGACCTGTTGCTCAAATAAATTGCACAAGAAACAGCCTCGGACTAAAATTCTTTTGGTAAATGTTTCGCTTTCAACATACATCTAGCCATATTAAGAATTGTTCTATTCTTTTTTTCTGCAACTCCATTTTGTTGTGGCGAGTAAGGTACCGTTAGAGGGCGACGAATTCCATGAGATTGACAAAAGTCATAAAATTCTTTTGAAGTGAATTCGCTGTTGACACCCAATTTTGACCCACCTTGATATGATTAATTCACGAGCTTCTTAATTCCCAAACAATTTAGAATAATTTGTTTTATAAAATTCAAATACTTTCCAAAGTCATTTTAAGTAATCTTAGTCGACTTTTATAATGTATAATTAGTAAATATATTTTCATATAGTTTTATAGATATAATTGGTATATTTCATAAATATTTGAAAATTATCTCAAGGATTTTAATTTTTAGTAAGTATCCTATTAAATTAATTTAGTTTAAATTATGGTTATATTTTTTAATCACTAGTTTATAATTAAAATTAATTATTTTACTTTTTGTTAAAATTAAGAAGCTCGTTAATTAATTGATATTAATTCGTCTTATTTAAATTTTAGTCAAACTCCCTAAATTAAATTTAATTTGACTATTTCTTAAATTCTAAGGCATAACCCATTATCCCTAAACCCATCAAAATACCAATTTTGGGCCAATTTACATGAGACAATTACTCAACCCTTCAGCCCAATCTCCTGTTAAATAATTCAGGCCCATTTCTAGCAAATACCCAGCCCAAACAAATTCAATGCAACAATGGATAAAAAATACATCAGCTATACCAAACCGACCCTCCCCATTTCTTCTCTTTTCACGCGCAAAGCGAGATAAACCAGAAAGTGTCCACGCGGTACCACGCATGAACAGCAAAAGCGAGTGCAACGGAAAAACAGCGAGGCACGGAGTAGTACATTGCAGCTTTTTTGTTTCTTCTCTAACGTCCCTTTCCGTTTCAACAGTACAGAATCACGCGATTCCGTCCTTCTAGCTTTAGATCGAGCCACGTAGCATCTCAAGAACGAAGGACTGATTGAAGTCTTCCATCCGCCTTTCCCATTTCAGAATGGTCTCAGATATGCAGATAAAAGATTGTTGATCCTTTCTTGTGAAAGGTTTTGGAGAATCAAATTGGAATTGGGCCCCTTTCACCCGATTTTATCCGTTTCCCCCCCGAAATCCAACCTAATTTCTCCCTATATAATGTCTTTTTCTTGTTCACTGTTAGAGGGGGGATTTTTTTTTTTTAGTTGATATTTTTGAAGAGCTTAGTTTGGAACTTTTTGAACAGAAAAGCAGAGAGGATTTTGAGATATCGAAGAACGATCACAAATTTTTTAAAGTTTGGGGCGGGTATACAGAGTTAATTCATTCGGAAACATTCCAAAGGGGAGGAATTAGCTCATTTAGGACTTGCGTTATTTTCCTCTCGGTCCCTTGCTTTGGTTATCCAAGGTCGCCTCGGTGGTTGAAGCATTTTCTAACTCGTTCGACTCCGGTCGCTGCCTCGAAAAAGGTATAATCTCGTTCTTCTTATGGTTTTATTCTTAATCTGAGTTTTGTTTTGTTAGTTTAGTTGGTTATATTGTTCTATGGTTCAGCAAGGATAGGATTCTCTCGTGTGATTGAGATTTTTTGACTTTCGCTGGTTTGATACGATAAGTGTGTATGTGCGGATAATGGATGTATTTGGATAGCATTTTCTAGCCCAAGATTGTCATTGTTCTTGTTCTTCTTCATATTTTTGCGGTTACAGCTCATTTAGTTCTCAAGTTGTTTCACTCATCTTAGTTTATTTTTCCTTTGTCACGGATATGAACAATAGCTTCGCATCTCAAGTCGGATAAATGAAACAAGACGTCAACATTTTGGTTTCATTTACTGTTCTTATTGTTGTTTATTTTGAATCTTTAGTTGCGCTTTTTAATCATGTTCTTTCGCATCCATGCCTCTTGAAATGTCTTAATTTATATTCTCTCGTATTTTGTGGAATTCGATCAGGAATGTCGCTGTCTGTTTGTGCGAAGTTTAAGTAGATATAGTTTGTACATGACAAGTTGGTTAAGTTTCATATGTGGTTTAAGTAAAAATCTCTCGATGATAAAATGGTGTTCTATTCCCATTTGCGTCTCTTAAGCATGCATCATTTTCCTCCCTTCTCTTCAAGTGATTTATGTTGACTGGTTCTCATT
Source organism: Solanum sitiens (assembly GCA_016801875.1). Classification (NCBI taxonomy): domain Eukaryota; kingdom Viridiplantae; phylum Streptophyta; class Magnoliopsida; order Solanales; family Solanaceae; genus Solanum; species Solanum sitiens. Next base: position 719,290 of record JABWTJ010000387.1, on the reverse strand, counting down.
TCAACAAGTTTATAACCTTAAAGATTGAATTTTATCTCATGCTCATTTAGCTTTTATATGCGTGCCTCGATGTATAAAATTTATGCTCAAGCTTGTTGTAGTGTCTTGTTGCTTGAACCTGTTTTATTTTTTATCTGAAGCTGTGAAAAATGCTAGTTTCCCTCCCTTATTTATGTCTGAAAATTCTTCAAAACAATAGTATTTGCTAGTTTGGTTTACTAATTTGTCATGTTCAAAATGCTCAAGTTTACTCTATTGATACATCGTTTCATTGATGCCCTTCGCTTAAATCTGTATTATTTTTAAAACTAAATTACATCAACTAATGGTCTGCTCCTTTTTGAACTGGTGGTTGTCATTTTAGTATCTCTATGTCTTTATTTCAAAGATTTTTTTTGCTTGCTTATGTGTTATTTGAAGGTTTGATATCGATAGTTGCCTAGAGAGGTTAGACCTTGTTTTCTTTATCGTGTCTCATCTAAATGGGAAGATTAAAACTTGTATAGAAGCTGCTATCCAGGATGTTAAACATTCAAACTACTTGTTTTTTTCTTTTCAACCCGAACCTTGAGTATGACGTGTGTTTTAGCATAGCTTATCGTTACTGCTTAATGATACATTTGTCTTGATTAGTCGTGACTGTGATTTCTTCTAAAATGATTTGGCTGGTTGCTGCTTTGTTCTAAAAAAATGTGTATAAAGTTTCTTGTCTTTAGCAATGGATTAGCTTTATGAGGTTCCTTGGTGGAGTTATTTTCGAATATGGCATGGGATGCATCTTTTGTTGAATATGTAGTATGACTTCCCCTTATGCATTTGATCCCAAATTCCATTGCTCGCAAGTTTGTACATTTTTATTTAAGCATCCTAACACATGTTTGATTCATGAGCTTTTTGTCTTTTGCTAAATCAACTTAGTTCTACATCTTCTTTCTTCCAAAAAGAGGGTCATTTACTGCTTCGGGATGCAATAGTTGGGTGGGTCATATTATTTAATTTTTTTATTTTATCATTCTTGTTAGTTTGATTTTTTCAGTCCAATTGATCTTCTTTTTGTTCTAAGTCGTGTCTTATTTGTTATCATTCCATATGCTAATGTGTTTTCATTTAATGTGCATGTGAAATCCTCTCGAGCCCATTTGGACTCCATTTCCTCTCCCTGTGTCATCCTATCGAGCCATGAAATCTCTATCTTTTATTCACAAGTCGGCCAACCCCCTCTAAAAAATGGCGTAAAGGGTAAAACCAGCAATATGATTGATGGAAATTAATGTTGCAGGTCTCCAAAAGCTTAGAAAACGGCTGATATACTGCTGTATACACTGAGATATCGTTAAAATACACGATACACAAGTCCAAAAAATTATACAGGTGCTGGAAATTTTATTTGGGGCAGCATACATTCCGTATATATCCCAATATATATGAAGACAGATTGTATAAAAGCCATATACATCAGTATACATCAAATGTATACAAGATTTTTAAGAGAGAAATGGGCCAAAATCCCCATTCAAAATTGCTGCAGGATTTTTGGGATAATTGGGCCTAAAAAAGTCCATTTTTTGCATATTTTGGGCAAAGAGCCAAAGTTCAAATTTCCTCCCTTCTCCTCTTTATTTATTTGCTATTGTATGGACTTACGTTTCATTTGTTTAATTTTGGTTTGACTTAATTAATTTCCCAAAGTTAGTTATTTCTCTTTTTTCGTATTTAAATAAAAATATTTATTTTCATATTCTATATTTAGCTTTATTTTTCACTATTAGACTTGTCAAACACTTGAGTTTTCCCTTTAGAGGATTCCTTCTAAGTTCATTCCTTTTAAAATAATCAATTAAAATAGAATAGTAATATTGGTAAATAAATAAATAAAAATGTAAATTTACTTTATTTAGTCAATGTCTGGAAAAAAATTAAATTATTTTAAAAAAAAAGGTCATTTAGTCAAATCGCCGGTTAACCGCGAGCTAGCGGGCGTTCCGAGGGCCTAACACCTTCTCGCAATGTATATTTGGACTTCGAACCCTTTTTAATCGATTTTTATCTGTTTTTAAACCTTTTGAGAAAATAATTGTAAGTTTTCTTGATTTTTACTAAAAATCAAGTGGTGACTCTGTTAATTTGGAAAGTCAATTTTTTCTTAAATCATAAGATTAATTGACTTTTCGAAACTGTCATTTTTTCTTTTACTATATATTTTTTTGTAAACTAGAAATGGTGACTCTCCTGGGGATTAATTAAGTTCTAACTAACATGATTTGACTATTTGAACTAACTGCTATTATTAAATTGCTTATATGTGATTAATTTGTTTAAATTATACAAATGACATTGCATTTCATGGCATATTTCTGGATTATATTATATAGTATATTAAAGGACGGCTTGCGGAACCGCAACCGGACTTTTCTACAACCTTTTTCCGGAATTAGCGACAATTTATTGGTTTGTCATGCGTCCAATGGTTGTCGCGAGTTCCAGCCCAAATTGTCCGTTTGAGTTCCCGGTCTTTTCAAGCCACTCCTAGTCAGCTAGCGTAGAGCCGAGCCAAAATTCCGAATTTAGGAGCATTTGAACTAAGATGACCCAATATCCAAGGCGTGTTGGGCCCATTAGAGAGACGACCTTGAGTCCAAAATGGCCCACGGCCTACACGGACGTTCACCTTATGTGTTTAAATTTGAAGGATGTATACGTTGTTTGAAAAATCATTGTCTCATGGGGTAAGAATTAGATTATAATTTATTTAGATTGAAGAAAGAACTTCACAAGCTACTATCCGAAGGTGTTGGCACCCGGAGACGACAAAAAGTTCAACAGCGAAGGTACTTTCATGGAAGCATAGTATAGGATTGTACCCCTGCGTGTGACTAATTACTTTTTATCTCGTTTCCTCGATATGTATCCTCATTTATCTTTATTCATAAAATTTGTATAAATTTGAGTTTTAGGGCAATGAAATATTTCAAATGATGTATACATCCCTCAAATTGCTAGGCCTACCCTTGGCACAAAAGGGTCACATATTTGTTTAGAAAGCGCAATATTTGTTTATGTGTTATAACTGCTTATGTAAATATGTTGCTTTATCTGGAGATATTCTAGCTCACTCTTCTTCAAATATTTTTTAGAGCCCCTAAGCACAAATATCAAGTCACTATCAAAAGCGCGTCCAAATACTCTTCGAATCCTTAGTTTCCAAAAAGAAATCAAACTTCATTTTTTAAATATTACTCTCATATCATAAAAAAGATTGATCATTTCAAATCAAAAGAGATTCAAGTGAGTCGAACTACGTAGGACCAGAGTTCTCTCCGTGAGATACGTAGGCAACTTTTCAAGGTACGGTCCCTATTTTTTGAGAAATTCTATCATTCCCAGCTCTTACAAAGAAATTAGAGTTACATATCAATAAAAAATCAGAAGTAAGATAATTTACTTTGTCCCGACTCAAGTTGACATTTCTGATTTATCTGTCTATTTACTCATCTTTCTATATACGCGGGCTAATTTATCTTCAAATGAAGCAACTCTTATGTGTTTATAATAATGTGTATGATATTTTGTATTAACAATAATCGACACAGACTAATACATCTGCCTTTGAGTTGTTTTTCTTTGTCAGATACTCAAAACTGATTTGTGTTGAGAAAATGGCTGAACATCCATACTTCACCAGGTCCAAAAACCCCAGACTCCTTCTCCGACCAATGTTTGTCAAAAGGCAAAGAGAAAATGGTTGAAACTGTTGAGAATACTGATTTGAATGAAACTACTGTGAATGAGCCTACCATTGCTGAACAGAATAAATTGATTGCACAACTGGTCCAACAGATTGCAGAAATGAGGGCAGAGATGGATAAGACCCGAGATTTGACAAATTTGTCTATCATTGCTAACACTCCTACTCTAGACAACGAGAGGCCTCCACTCCATTTTCCTACTTCAGATCCAACGTCCGAACATTTCCCAAATAATTCACCACCTCTACAATTCCAAAACCTTCCATCATTGACTTAACCACCCCTAACCCACATCATGCTAGTTCCTCACACCAAAAGTCACCTACTTCTCAAAATCGAGATACCAACATTCTCCAGATATTTCCTCTCAAACATCAAATTCCTACTCAAATTGTCCAAAATCCACCTACCACTCAACCCATACCTCTAAAACCACATTTCATCTTCCAATTTTACCTGAATCATACCCTCCTCTTACCACACATTTTGAACCCGAACATTCTGAAGAGAAGGAAAATGAGTGGATGGTCAGGAAAGGAAAGGCTGAGCAAAGCATAAGAGAGAAAGTCATGAATGCAATGAAGGACTTTCAACTCACTCCAGACATTGTAGGGTTCAATTATGAAGATTTGTGTCGTCATCAACATTTGGAGCTTCCAGAAGGTTTTAAAGTACCAAAGTTTGATATATTTAGTGGAGTTGAAAATCCTTTGACTCATTTGAGGGCTTATTGTGATCAACTTATTGGAGTATGGAAAAATGAGGCTTTATTGATGCGACTCTTTAGTCGTAGTATGAAAGAAGAAGCTTTGAAATGGTTTATTTCAAAAGAAATCAAGCAGTGGCCAAGTTGGAACGCTTTGGCCTCATTGAAAGGTTTGGTAACAATGAAGAATTCATTCGTGATCGATACTCTTTGGGGATAATCGAACAGAATTCTACTGAAATCTATCGCGATTATGCCTACCGTTGGAGAAGAGAGGCTGCAAAGGTTAGGCCTCCCATGATCGAGAAAGAAATTATTGAAGTATTTGTGCGCATTCAACAGCCGGAGTACTACAATAGGATGTTGCTCATTCTAGGAGGAAAGTTCATGAGATAGTCAGAATTGGTGAAGCTATTGAAGATGATCTTAGGACCGGAAAAATCATCCGAATGACTCCCCAATATGAATCCCCAGGACCATTGAGGAGGAAAAGGGAAGATGTTTTCTCTATTTCATTTGAATCGAGCCAAAAGGAAAAGAGGCATACTGGTCTCAATGTGCGAAAGCCTTTACCATCCAAAACCTACCCTTTAGCTCCACAAAATCCTTACACCATCCAACCAAATTACCAATATCCACCACTAAATCTTCCAAATTACCCAAATGCTCTATCAAGTTACCAAGATGCATTGCAAAATTACCCAAATTCCCCTCATAGCTACCAAGCTCTACAATACCAAAGTTTTCAAACACCAGCACTTACCAAAATCCTCCAAATTACCGCCAAGTACCTCCATCTTCACAAAATAATTACAATCTTTATTGTCAGATATTTTTGAAGAAGTCTGCTCGAGGCTTTACTCCTTTGGTTGAAAGTCGAACCCAACTCTTTGAGAGATTATAATTGGCTAGTCTAATACAAATCATTGATCCGAAAAATGTCAATGTCAATTCCATATTTTACAGGCCTGATCTTCATTGTGCTTACCATTCTGGAGGTACTGGACATACCACTAAAGATTGCATCAACTTGAAGCACAAAATTCAAAACTTGATTGATCAAAGAATTGTCACTTTTCAAACTGTCACTTTCAATGCCAATGGTGATTCACTATTGAATCGTGGAGGATTCACTATTAACATGATTGACCCAAAGTCTCAAGCACCTTCCCGTAAAAATGCCCCAAATTATCGTCAAATGTCTCCACCTCAACAAGGCCATTATGATTCTCCTCGTTTGAGATTCGAGAAGAAACCTGCTCGGAATTTTATGCAGCTCATGGAAAGTGGAATGAAGTTATTTGAGGAATTGAGTGCGGCAGGTATTATTCATCCAGTTGGGCCAAGCCTGTTGATACTAGCTCCCAATTTTACCGAGCTGATCAAATGTGTGCATATCATTCCAACAGTGTTGGGCATTATACTGAAGACTGTATCAATTTAAAACACAAGATCCAGGACTTGATTGACCAGAATGTGGTCAAGACTGTTGTACCTAACGTCAACAGTAATCCTCGGTTGGACTATGGAGGCACCAGTATCAATATGATGGAGACGAAGGATGAGTGGTGCATGGTAAATGCGATAGTTCCGATTGGTCCGGACAATCTTGAGAAAGTTGTAGCTTCTCCGAGCATAATTGAGAAACACAATTTTACGAGCATGACATCCCATGAAGTTTTTGCTTCTGTGTCAAGATATTGTCAAAACAAGAAGGAAATTAATCCTGTTCCACCAAAGTCCTTGCCTCATTTATGTCAGCCCTTTGTGGTAGAGGAATATGCCAATGCTGACGGTCTTGGAGAAAGAATGGGGAAGCTTTTGGAAGAAGGCAGGTTGCACCCAAGAAGATGATCGAGGCACCAGGTATACGAGACGCTGAGACAATAGAGCAAGTTCTTAATTGGACTTCCACTACGCTCTTTAACTCTCGCTCAACTTGATAGACAAAAGTTGAATTTTATATTGTTTTCAAAATCGGTGGTAGTTCGAATGAGGCTCGAAACTCACCATTTATCCAATTTTACTTGTTTATGTTTTAAGTCCTCGTATTGTTTTGAAAAAAGACAAAATGGCTCATGGTCATGGCCAAAGTTCGCATTTCCTTATTTTCAATGAAAGCCTCTTTTAATGCGAAAATTTATTTTGTTTGTTTTAATCTAACCATCTTTTTCATTGTTTCAGTAAAAATAAGTTTTAAACCTGTCAATATCATGTCATGTCACAAGCTAAATGAACAAAATGGGATAGACGAAGATGAGTTATAAGAGTATGATGATGAGGTCATGATATTCAAACAACTTGTCAAAGATTTGAAATAGTTTGAGACTCAAGGTAAGTTGAATCTGGATAATACATAAATGGTGAATCTGGAAAAGGATGAATATGTCAAAGAAGTCAGAATCAGGATCCATTTGAGAGAAGCTCAGAAAAGAGAACTCAACAAATTACTTAGTAAATACATCGAATGCATTTACTTGATCACAAGTCGTGGTGGAACATAGATATTCATCTCAAGTTGTCGATCGACTCAGTTGCTATCAAAAGATACTATATTTGAAGATTTAGAGTGTCTTTTATCTCTATCCTTGTAATCACATCGTTTGTTTGTAATCGTCTTATGTTCTCTAGTTAGAAAAATTATTTCCTTGTAGTGAACTACGTCTGACCTAAATTCTCAAGAATGAGATACGTAGGCGGCCTGTGTCGACCTCGGTCACCCCATTTATCCCTTTTAATATTTCCTTGTACCTGAACTACGTTCGACCTGAATTCTCAAGAATGAGATACGTAGGCGGCCTAAGTCGGTCTCGGTTGGTTTCTTTGTAAATTTCTTATTATTGTTAACCTTTGAGGGTAAACTATGTTTGACCTGATTCCTGCCTCAATGGGATACGTAGGCGCCACAACGGCTCAGTCATATCTCCCGAAAGATTTCTATTTTTCCTTTACAATAGAAACTGGCACAAAATTTTTGAGAGGGACTCAAAAATTCTAAAGAAGAAGATTCCCCCAACAAGTCAAGACTGAAGTTACGTTGAGAATAGAAACTGGGACAAAAGTTTTGAGAGGATCTTAAAAATTCCATGATTTTCCTCACCAACAGTTCAAAATACCCCAAGACAGTTAACTGGGATAGAAATTTTTGATGATGACCTCAAAAAATTTCATCTTGGCTGCATTAGAGGTTTAAGATAGTTGTGAATAACTCCACCATGATCAGGAGTTCAGAAGAAACATCAACTGATCCCCAAATGTTTTTTTTAAAGATCAAAAGTAAACTTTAACAATCCCTGTCATTTCAAGATTCAAATCGTTAAAACTTCAATTGTCTTAAGAATCTTTCCAACAAGTTGTCAGATAGATCCTGACATATCAACCCCAAATGCGTTCATCAAATTTGACGTGACATGATACTTGACAATGACCTTTTTCAATTATAACTTTTTGAACCCTTTTTTTTTTCTTAAAGATTTTATTTATTTATTTCAAATATTTTGCATAAATGTTTTGACTTGTCCATCGAGAAGCAAGAGATGGGGGCGATCAACTGAAGATAGCAAGTCAAGGAGCAAGCATTTGAAGAAGTCAACACAAATCAGTTTGTTTTAAAAAAACTAATAATTTTTCTGTGAATGCAGAAAAGTCATTGAAGTTTTTCAGAAGAAAAGAAACAGTTCAGAATACAAGAGATAACACCTCGTTAAGATTCTAGCAAAGTCACAATGTGTACAAATGTTCAAACATGAGCAAGTGGAAACATCACTCTTAATATGTACAAGTGTCTACAATGACATCAAATTACTTTTTCAGCATCGAGGACATTTGAAGAAAATTAGAGAATCGCAATGATATCAGACACGATATTGCGAGACCCTCCTGGAGGGACATTTCTATAATATTATCAAATGAGATAATATGGCCACCCAGAGGGACATTTCTACAGTTTTATCAAATGAGATAATACCACCATCCAGAAGAATCATCATCCTATCAATGAATCATCAATGGAACATCATCATCCTATCAATAGAGCATCAACATCTTCCTACCAATGAATCATCAATGAAGCATCAATGTCATCCTATCAATGGATCATCGATGAAGAATCATCATCCTATCAATGGAGCATCAACATCATCCTACCAATAGATCAACATCATCCTACCAATGGATCATCAACGAAGCATCATCATCATTATCCTATCAATGAATCACCAATGCAGAATCATCATCATATCAACGAAGCATCATCATCCTAGCATGTAGCAGCATTATCCTACCAATGAATCAGAATTATCTACCAATAGATCATCATTTTTCTGTCAGTGAAGCATCATTTTTCACATCATGTCAAGTCATCATCTACTGTGTCAAAATCGATAGAGGTTGACGTTAGAATATCTGCTGAGTACGGTAAAGCATATCACTTTCCTATTTAAATTACAGTTTCTGCTAACAAGTTTATTTCATTCTTTGTCGAGATCATCCAAGAGGATAAATTCTCAAATCAAACCACAGGTGCAGAAGACATCAAAGAAAAGATGCAGCACGACGTGAAACTCTTTTAGAAGCAAATATCATCGAGCCATCCACCTCGTTACAGTTGGAGTATTATCTATCCATCCACCTCGTTACAGTTGGATAATCATCGAGTCATCCACCTCGTTACAGTTGGAACATTATCGAGCCATCCACCTCGTTACAGTTGGATAATTATCGATACATCCACCTCGTTAAAATTCGAACATTATCGAGCTATCCACCTCGTTACAATTGGAACATTATCAATCCATCCACCTCATTACAGTTGGATAATCATCGAGCCATCCACCTCGTTACAGTTGGATAATTATCGAGTCATCCACCTTGTTATAGTTGGATAATTTATCGAGTCATCCACCTCGTTACAGTTGGATAATCATTGAATCATCCACCTCGTTACAGTTGGATAATTATTGAGCTAGCTAGCTCGTTGCAGATATCACCGGAGTTTACCATGCAGAAAACAAGAAATGACATCTCCGAATCCTCAGCAAATCATGAGTTCTAACGGACTTACTGCTTTCGAAAGCGACATATACTGAACATACTTATGTTACATCTTTCCCATCAAGAGTGATTGAAAATCATCGTAAGAGATACTACCAGTTTTTGAGTTATATTTTCTACTAACAAGTTGTTTCAGTCTTTGTCGAGAGCATCCAAGAGGATGAATTCTCAAACAAACCACAGATGCAGACGACATCAAGAGGGATGCAGCATAACGTGGAACGTTTTCTTAGTAGCGAATTTGGACATAGTCCAAAGAGGAGTGTCAAACTCTTAGAAAGCGAGCAAAGGAGCGAATTCCACCACAATAAAACCACACCCCTATCAGAAGGCATGTGGGTTTTTCTTAGATTTCTCAATTTCGGTCTCGTATCCGAAAATCGTGAATCTGACGGAAGTAAAATTTCAATCTAAGTGATAATGCACCAAGAGATTTGAACATTATGTCAGTGTAAGTTCTTAATTATGGGTATGAAGTGCACCACATTCATGGCTAAGAGGTTACAAGCCTTGTTTTTCATAATCGACTTAATTTGTCACTTGTCCATAACCAAAGGTTATCTAGCATAATAGATCCCCTTTTCAACCAATCGAGTCAACTACAAGCAACCTGATTCTTATGGTTTAAACATATGTAGGCGGACTCAATATTGAAAACTCGGTTGTACTCCAATATTCTCTCTTAAATCTTATTCTCGAGCATTTCGGTGCCTTCATAATTTGGTATCAAGATGACTTTTGAATTCTTTCAAAATCGTGCATTAAATCAAGCATATCGAACTACAAGTGTCCTGATTTCTCATATACCCTGAGATATGTTGGAAACCCGTGTCTAGGGTTCGTACCAAAATTCCTAAAGTCCGTACCAAAATTCTTTCCTATAGATGAATATGTGGTCGGTCAAAATTGGCTTGGTCAATTTCATTTTCCTCGAATTTCTTGCATCAATCCAAGTAAAATGAGGGACAGTTGTTGACACTCAATTTTGACCCACCCTAATATGATTAATTCACGAGCTTCTTAATTCCCAAACAATTTAGAATAATTTGTTTTATAAAATTCAAATACTTTCCAAAGTCATTTTAAGTAATCTTAGTCGATTTTTATAATTTATAATTAGTAAATATATTTTCATATAGTTTTATAGATATAATTATTATATTTCATAAATATTTAAAAATTATCTCAAGGATTTTAATTTTTAGTAAGTATCCTATTAAATTAATTTAGTTTAAATTATGGTTATATTTTTTAATCACTAGTTTATAATTAAAATTAATTATTTTACTTTTTGTTAAAATTAAGACGCTCGTTAATTAATTGATATTAATTCATTTTATTTAAATTTTAGTCAAATTCCCTAAATTAAATTTAATTTGACTATTTCTTAAATTCTAAGGCATAACCCATTATCCCTAAACCCATCAAAATACCAATTTTGGGCCAATTTACATGAGACAATTACTCAACCCTTCAGCCCAATCTCCTGTTAAATAATTCAGGCCCATTTCTAGCAAATACCCAGCCCAAACAAATTAAATGCAACAATGGATAAAAAATACATTAGCTATACCAAACCGACCCTCCCCGTTTCTTCTCTTTCCACGCGCAAAGCGAGATAAACCAGAAAGTGTCCACGCGGTACCACGCATGAACAGCAAAAGCGAGTGCAACGGAAAAGTAGCGAGGAGCAGAGTAGTACACTGCATCTTTTTTGTTTTTTCTCTAACGTCCCTTTCCGTTTCAGCAGTACAGAGTCACGGGATGCCGTCCTTCTGGCTCAAGATCGAGCCAAGTAGCATCTCAAGAATGAAGGACTGATCAAAGTCGTCCATCTGCCTTTCCCATTTGGGAATGGTCTCAGATTTGCAGAAAAAGATTATTGATCCTTTCTTGTGAAAGGTTTTTGGAGAATTCAAATTGGAATTGGGCCCCTTTCACCCGATTTTTATCCGTTTCCCCCCTAAAATCCAACCTAATTTCTCCCTATATAGTGTCTTTTTCTTTTTCACTGTTAGAGGGGGGATAATTTTTTCTTTGAGTTGATATTTTTAAAGAGCTTAGTTTGGAACTATTTGAACAGAAAAGCAGAGAGGATTTTGAGATATCGAAGAAAGATCACAAATTTTTTAAAGTTTGGGGCGGGTATACAGAGTTAATTCGTTTGGAAACATCCCAAAGGGGAGGAATTAGCTCATTTAGGACCTGCGTTATTTTCCTCTCGGTCCCTTGCTTCGGTTATCCAAGGTCCCTTCGGTGGTTGAAGCATTTTCTAACTCGTTCGTCTCCGGTCGCTGCCTCGAAAAAGGTATAATCTCATTCTTCTTATGGTTTTATTCTTAATCTGAGTTTTGTTTTGTTAGTTTAGTTGGTTATATTATTCTATGGTTCAGCAAGGATAGGATCCAATCGTGTGATTGAGATTTTTTGTCTTTCGCTGGTTTGATACGATAAGTGTGTATATGCGGATAATAGATGTATTTGGATAGCATTTTCTAGCCTAAGATTGTCATTGTTCTTGTTCTTCTTCATATTTTCGCGGTTACAACTCATTTAGTTCTCAAGTTGTTTCACTCGTCTTAGTTTATTTTTCCTTTGTCACGGATATGAACAATCGTTTCGCATCTCAAGTCGGATAAATGAAACAAGACGTCAACATTTTGGTTTCATTTACTGTTCTTATTGTTGTTTGTTTTGAATCTTTAGTTGCGCTTTTTGATCATGTTCTTCCACATCCATGCCTCTTGAAATGTCTTAATTTATATTCTCTCGTATTTTTGTGGAATTTGATATGGAATGTCGCTGTCTGTTTGTGCGAAGGTTAAGTAGATATAGTTTGTACATGACAAGTTGGTTAAGTTTCATATGTGGTTTAAGCGAAAATCTCTCGATGATAAAATGGTGTTCTATTCCCATTTGCGTCTCTTAAGCATGCATCATTTTCCTCCCTTCTCTTCAAGTGATTTATGTTGACTGGTTCTCATTTCAACAAGTTTATAACCTTAAAGATTGAATTTTATCTCATGCTCATTTAGCTTTTATATGCGTGCCTCGATGTATAAAATTTATGCTCAAGCTTTTTGTAGTGTCCTGTTGCTTGAACCTGTTTTATTTTTTATCTGAAGCTGTGAAGAATGCTAGTTTCCCTCCCTTATTTATGTTTGAAAATTCTTCAAAACAATAGTATTTGCTAGTTTGGTTTACTGATTTGTCATGTTCAAAATGCTCAAGTTTACTCTATTGATGCATCGTTTCATTGATGCCCTTCGCTTAAATCTGTATTATTTTTTAAAGGAATAATACTCAATTACCCCCTCCAACTTTTTTTTTAAGTAATTGTTTACCACTTTCGTACCTACGTGGCAATAATAATCAGAAAGGTTGATCGGTTTGTTCAACACGCGCCGGGCCCCACTTTTGCAGCTTTCTAAAAAGTGACTATCAGCTCAAAATAGACTTTTACACTTCTTAAAATTCCAAAAAGCTGGCCATTTACGTTTTCAATATTCACTTTACCAAAAAGAAGTTAAAGGAACAAGGAAAGAAAGAGGGAAAGGTTAGCTTGGTTTCAAAAAATCAACAAAGGTTAGAAATTTGATTTCAAACTGATAGTTGATTTTCGATGTTGGATTTTGATAGTTAGTTTTTGTTTAAGAATTAATAATCGACATAAAAAGATGTAAAGAATATATTAAATTTTACTTTACCTTTTTAAATCAAGGAGCTATTTAACTTGAATGATAATGGAGTTTTTTCAAAGATGAAGAACACTGAAAATGGAGTTTTTTTTTCAAAAGATGAAGAACACTGCTATAGAGAAAAGAAGACAGCTGTGTCCTTTTCGATAAACATTAATATTTATTTTTGAGTTTTTTTTCAAATTACTTTGACACGTGGCCAACTTTTATTGGTCATTGTTATATAAAATCTTCACTCACGCGCCTTACATGGGTGAATTCACGTATATTGCCACGTAGGTACGAAAGTGGTAAACAATTACTTAAAAAAAAAGTTTGGGGGGATAATAGGACCTTATCAAAGGTAAGGTGTGTCTCAGGGATTTTGGGTATAGGCTAGGGGGTAATTGAGTATTATCCCTTTTTTAAACTTAATTACATCAACTAATGGTCTGCTCCTTTTTGAACTGGTGGTTGTCATTTTAGTATCTCTATGTCTTTATTTCAAAGATTTTTTTGCTTGCTTATGTGTTTGTTTGAAGGTTTGATATCGATAGTTGCCTAAAGAGGTTAGACCTTGTTTTCTTTATCGTGTCTCATCTAAATGGGAAGATTAAACCTTGTATAGAAGTTGTTGTCCAGTATGTTAAACATTCAAACTACTTGTTTTTTTTCTTTTCAACCGAACCTTGAGTATGGCGTGTGTTTTAGCATAACTTATCGTTACTGCTTAATGATACATTTGTATTGTTTAGTCGTGATTGTGATTTCTTCTAAAATGATTTGGCTGGTTGCTGCTTTGTTCTAAAAAAATGTGTATAAAGTTTCTTGTCTTTAGCAATGGATTAGCTTTATGAGGTTCCTTGGTGGAGTTATTTTCGAATATGGCATGGGATGCATCTTTTGTGAATATGCAGTATGACTTCCCCTTATTCATTTGACCCCCAATTACATTGCTCGCAAGTACACTTTTATTTAAGCATCCTAACACATGTTTGATTCATGAGCTTTTTGTCTTTTGCTAAATCAACTTAGTTCTACTTCTTCTTTCTTCCAAAAAGAGGGTCATTTACCGCTTTGGGATGCAATAGTTGGGTGGGTCATATTATTTAATTTTTTAATTTATCATTCTTGTTAGTTTGATTTTTCTCATTCCAATTGATCTTCTTTTTGTTCTAAGTCGTGTCTTATTTGTTATCATTCCATATGCTAATGTATTTTCATTTAATGTGCATATGAAATCCTCTCGACTCCATTTGGACTCTATTTCTTCTCCCTGTGTCATCCTATCGAGCCATGAAGGCTCGATCTTTTATTCACATTTCGGCCAAACCCCTCTAAAAATGGCATAAAGGGTAAAACCAGCAATATGATTGCTGGAAATTAAAGTTGGTCTCCAAAAGCTTAGGAAAGGACTGATATACTGATGTATATATTGATATACAGTGGGAATATACGATACACAGGTCCAAAAAATTATACTGGTGCTGGAAATTTTATCTGGGGCAGCATACATTCTGTATATATCCCAATATACACAAAGACAGATTGTATAAAAGCCGTATACATCAAATGTATACCAGATTTTTAAGAGAAAAATGGGCCAAAATCCCCATTCAAAATTGCTGCAGGATTTTTGGGATAATTGGTCCTAAAAAAGTCCATTTTTTTGCTGAATTTGGGCAAAGAGCCCAAGTTCAAATTTCCTCCCTTCTCCTCTTTATTTATTTGCTATTGTATGAACTTACGTTTCATTTGTTTAATTTTGGTTTGACTTAATTAATTTCCCAAAGTTAGTCATTTCTCTTTTTTCGTATTTAAATAAAAAATATTTATTTTTATATTCTATATTTAACTTTATTTTTCACTATTAGACTTGTCAAACACATGAGTTTTCCCTTTAGAGGATTCTTTCTAAGTTCACTCCTTTTAAAATAATCAATTAAAATAGAATAGTAATATTGGTGAATAAATAAATAAAAATGTGAATTTACTTTATTTAGTCAATGTCTGAAAAAAATATTAAAGTATTTTTTAAAAAAAGGTCATTTAGTCAAATCGCCGGTCAACCGCGAGTTAGCGGGCATTCCGAGGGCCTAACACCTTCTCGGAATGTATATTTGGACTTCGAACCCTTTTCAATCGATTTTTATCTGTTTTTAAATCCTTTGAGAAAATAATTGTAAGTTTTCTTGATTTTTACTAAAAAATCAAGTGGCGACTCTCTTAATTTGGAAAGTTGATTTTTCTTAAATCATAAGATTAATTGATTTTTCGAAAGTTAGTCTTTTTTTATTTTACTATATATTTTTTCGTAAAACATTCGCCTCCTCTATCAGACCTTAATGTTTTTATTTCATAGCCATTTTCTTTTTCTACAAGTGCTTTGAAATTTTTAAAGACAACAAAAACTTCAGATTTTTGCTTCAAGAAGTATACCCAAGTCTTTCTACTGAAATCATCAATAAAGAGCAAGAAGTATTTTCTTTTACCAAAAGAAGGTGGATCGATTGGACCACACACATCGGTGTGTACAAGTTAAAGTGGTTTACTTGTTCTTGATGTAGTTTCCTTTGGAAAACTCCTCCTTGCATGTTTTCCAAGAAGACAAGCTTCACACAATTGATTTGGATGGTTGATTGACGGTATCCCATCAACCATGTTCTTGTCTCCCATTGATTTGAGCGCTTCAAAGTTCAAGTGCCCAAATATCATATGCCAACACCATGAGTCATCTTGCACATTAACCTTCAAACACTTTGCATCGATAGTTTGAAGATTCAAAGGAAACAACCTATTCTTTGCCATATGAACTTTAGCAATTAAGTTGTTACTTCAATCTCTTAGCCAAAGATGCATATTTTTCATATGAATATCATATCCTTTTTCAAGAATTTGACCCAAACTCAAAATATTACTTTTCAATTTTGGCACATAATAAACATTTGTAATCAATTTATGACCACCATCTTTACAAGATATCAGAATCGTACTTATCATTTCAATTTGGATCTTTGAGGTATCTCCAAAAGACTCATTTCCTTTCACGGTCTTTTTTATTTCCACAAATTCATCTTTGTGGCCACACATATGATTGCTTGCTCCATTGTCAAGATACCATGAGCTGCAATCATCTTTATCTTCTTCTTTGAGTGTTAATAACAATGTTGACTCATCTTCATCTTTGTTGTTGTGAACAAGATTAACTTTCTCTTCAACATTACTACGACATTTCCAAGAGTAATGTCCCATTTAATCAAAGTTATAACACTCAATTTTAGATTTGTCATACCTCATTTCAGTTGCACCTTGATAGGCTCCACGTCCTCTTCCTCATCGTTGACCACGACCACGACCTCTGAATGACTAGTGACCTTATCTTCATTGTTGAAATGATTGGTATAACTTCTTCCTCTTCCACGGCCTCCACGACCTCCACGGCCTCGCCATTGTCCATTTCCTTTGTAACTTTTCTCACCTTCAAATCCTTTGAAGGATGCATGAGTTTTAAGAAGTTGCTCTAGTGGCTCTTGTTTTCTCCTTTTCATTTTCTCTTCATTGGCTAGTAAAGAACCTTCCAATTGTTCTACCGTCATAGAGTCTAAATCTTTAGACTCCTCAATAGCACACACCACATAATTAAATTTAGGTGTTAAAGAACGAAGGATCTTTTCTACCACACGCACATCATCTACTTCCTCCCCATATCTTCTTAGTTGATTTACAACAACCATCCATCTTGAACAGAAATCCGAAATGGATTCGGATTCTTTCATTTTTTAAAACTTTAAAATCAGCCCTTAGAGTTTGAAGTTAACTCCTTGGAGAGAATTTTATAAAAGCTCCCACGCTTCTTTTGAGGTGGTTATATAAGCCACCTTCTCAAACATGCCATCATCCAAACATTGATGGATAAGAGTGAGGGCATGTTGATCTTTCTTTCTTGTCTTTAACAAGACCTCCTTTTCATTTGAGGGGAAAGTTTCCTCATTTTCGGGTTTGGTATACCCTTTGTCTACAATATCCCAAACATCTTGAGAGCCAAGAATAGCTTTCATTCGTAGACACCATTTTTCATAATTTTCTCTTGTAAGACGGGGGTATTGAAAGGACAACAGACTTTTCCATGGATCTGATACCACGTTGTTGGAAAAATTGACAATCACACCCAGGATAATGTCCAAACTAAATAGCAATAGGAAGAGAGTAACAACGACACCAAATATTAAAATAGGTAAATATGATACCCGAATAAGTAATACAATAATATTGATGGAAAACTTGGTAGTGTCAAAAGACTACTACTCAACACTCTTTTATTTCTTACAACTCACAATAATATTACTTGCACACTATTTTCTCACAAACTAAGAAGTAGTTTGTGGATTACTCTCTCTACTCTCTATTGCTTCTCTATTTTGGTGTGTCTTCAAGTGTTCAATTACTACTCTATTTGTAGAGTTTTTTTGAACACTTGTTTACATCATTAATGACATAATATGGTAGCCAATTTCAACAAAAAATTGGCTGCCTAACTCTATCAAACTTATACCAAATTTTGACTACCTACTTCCACAAATGTGGCTACCAACTTTCACATTGGTGGCTACCAATTTTCACATTTGTGGCTAGTAACACTACAAAAAAACAAGCTAATTTGCAGAGGTTTATTTGTGGGGTTTCTAAAATCTCTTCTATAAAATTATTTTATAGCGTTTATATAAACCCCTGCGATATAATTTATTTGGTGACGGTTTATTGTGGAGGCTTGTGATAACCTCCGCAAATTGCACCAATTTATGAGGTCTTGTGAACGTCGCGATTTATTATAATTTTTAGCAGTTTTATTGTGGAGGTTTGTGATAACCTCTGCAAATTACATCAAATTGTGAAGCTTTGTAAATGTCACAATTCATTACAATTTGTTACTCTCGTATAAAATAGGAAATAAAAAAAAAAAAACTGCAATATAAAACACTTTAGAAAACAAGGTAATCATGGAAAGTAAAAATACAACTTATTATATGCATTGCATATTTAATTAGTATGACAGAGCAAATTAAGTTGTAAATTGAATTGTGTTATCAAAGTACAAACAATTTAGATATTTAGGTTCATTCTCTCAAGAGAATGAAATAATAGATAAAAATGTTACTCCTATAATATATAATTGAATGGCTAAAATAAAAAATGTATTGTGGTCTTATGTGATATATATATATATATATATATATATATATATATATATATATATATATATATATATATATATATATATATATATATATATATATATATATATATATATACACACACACACTAAAGTAAAAAGTATATTTATATGTGATAATTATATGATAATAAGCACTAGGTCGGTAAAGTTTAATACATTTACATGAGATGAATATTTCAAAGAAGTGGATGTTGGATGTGCATTCATACAAGATTAGGTAAGATTAAAAAATAACAACCTTCACCATAAGGTACTAGTAGCACGTGTTGACTTTAAAATGAAAAATCATTTGAGATGATTTAGGGATCATTTATTTTTAATAAGATTAAGATGTCAAAATCTGAATATAATTAAGTTGTGCATTTAAGTTTGAATATTTGACTTTAAATACAGATTTTAAATATTTTGATGTTCTATTAAAACCCAATTACTATATATATTTAATATTATTTTTAACATATGAATGTATAAATTTGTCTTTATCTAAAAATTAATGAATAAAAATTTATCAAAATGTGAAATTCATCTATTACTATATCAACAAAAATATTATTATGTTATAAGAATATATGGTGTTGTTGTGATGAAAGAAATATGAAATAAAAATAATAAACTCAAATCACTATAATCAAATTGCTATATTACCTTTTTTACATTTGTTTGATGTGAAATCACTTGTTAAAGTTTTAAACTTTAAGTTATCAAACATAGTACTAATTGTGCCAATTTGTTATGAATTAAGATTTATGTTGTTTTATAACTTAAATATTTCAAATGTAGTCTATGTTATAAATGATACAACTCAAGTTTCTTAATGACAAGAGGAAGTTGGTTGGATGGTAAGCACCTCTCACTTCCAACACAGAGGTTGCGAGTTCAAGTCATGAAGGCAGCAAAATGGGTGGGAGCTCCAAGGGAGGGTAAAAAAGTAATTAAAAAAATAGTAAAATCCCTATAAAAAGTATTGAATAAGATATTGAGACTATATTGTGTATATAAACCCTTGTAGAGTTTAGTTATTAAAGTTCTAAAATCATATTTTAGGGGTTACAAATTACCACAAATTGATTTTAAAAACCACAACAAATTGCAAATTCAGTTTTTGGAGGACGTAAATGGAGGTTCTATTAGACCGTCACAAATATGCTCGTGGCATAGGTAATTGTGGCAGTTTCTAAAACCGTCTCAATTAATTTTTTATGGGTCAAAAATTCTCACAACTCGATAAAATACCCTCCACAAAATGACCCTTTTTTATAGTGTAATTTCAACAAGTATGTCTGTCAAATTAATTGTTGCCAAGATTTATTTCCACACCTTATATTTAGAAGGCTTAAGTCATCGACAGCCCCTTAAAGTTGTCCTCATAATTCATTTAGACACCTTAACTAGGACTTGTATCTATTGAACACCTAAATTGTTCAAAACATGTACCTATTAAACACAAAATGCTGATATGACAAATAATGTGTTTTGCACTTTCTTAAAGCGCGTGAAAAGGTTCAAACTAACATTTTTAAAATTATTTTTATTACTTTTTTTCTTCTTTTATTGACACTTGGCACTATAATTAATTTAAAAATATTTTTTTCTTTCATTTACACTTTTTTCAAAAAAGAAGAGCACCCCACCCCCACTACTCATCTTCTTCAAAATTTAGTTTGTAAATTTTTTTCCATTTTAGCTCCGCCATTGTTTGTCTTCCAAATCTGAAGATAAATTAAAATCAACTATGAAGAAATCATACGATTCAGATTTGAAAGAAAGACTTTTTTTTTTATGATTTGCTGCAAATCTCATAAAAATAAAAATACAAATATGAAGATGAAAGAAGATAAATGATTTCTAGTATAAAAAAGTTAGCCGATATTTTTATCACAATTTTGGAACAAATAGTTTTACTCAAATTCAAATATAAGCCCATTAAATTTATCAATGATATTCCAAAATGTGAAAGAATTAATTTTGAGCTATCAATTTTTTTTGTCATTGTTGTAGAAATGAATAGCCGCCGGGAATATTTTCCTTCTTCTTCACTCTTAGAATGAAAATGTATCTTTTTTTTAAAAAAAAAAAATAATTTTCAAGTTATTTGATAAGAAATTAGATTTTGTGATTTGAGAAAGTATGTGTTTTGAGAAGAAGATGAAGATGAAAGGGGGTTGAGATGAGGGAGGGGGTGGGGTTAGAATAGGTTGACATTTTCATTATTTTCTTTTAAAAAAAATAGATATAAACTGTGATTGAAATAATTTTAAATAAAATTTTGTTTTTTAATAATTTTGCGGGCCAGTGCCACATGTCATTTTTTAATTAGCTATTTTGCCATGTCAGCGCAAGTGTATCACACACTCTTCATATTTTTTGTTGATTATCAAAAATGTCAATAGGATTAATTTTGAATAGGTAAAAGGGTTCAATAGGTACTTCTCTTAGTTGAGGTGTCTAAGTGAATTATGAGGACAACTTTAAGGGGTTGTCGATGACTTAAGCCTATTTAGAAACATATTTTAGAGTCTTTATGCTATTATGAAAATTAGGTTTGAATATCTATGAGCTATACATGTTCTAGGAGACCTTCTCATGATTTAAGTTATAAGCATGATTTTGAAAGATATATTTTAGAAAGTTTGAGTTTTGTCTCACCCTTTATTCATACAGACATGCACTTATCATGTTATGAGCATATCATAAGCGTATATTATTTTAGGAGGAATATTTAGCATCAAGAGGACGCGGGTTTAGAGAATCCAAGTCCCATAACTACGTAAGGTATAGGGAAGCCCACCCAACTAGGATCATAAGTTGGACACATCAACTCAAATGGTGTTTGTCGATTGTAAGAAACTCCCAAGTAAAGCTATTATTAATTTTATGTACTTGTATCTGTTGGAATTCTACCCTTCTGAATTCTTCAAAGGAACACGTACAATCAACGTGTTTCTGTTTAATTGGGACTTAACAATAAATAATTCTTGCAACACTTTATATTATTTATAAGCGTTCAAACAATACAACGATTACACAACTATGTAACCTAAGGAATTATAAACTCTAATTCCTTTCTACCCCAAGACACAAAACTCCCTAGTTTTGTATCTTCTAACGCTCTTCAAGTTCTACAACTTGTCAAACAACTCCTACTCACAAAACTCAGATTGTAAACAAGACTCTTGAATACAATCTTACAATTATTCACTCAACTCGCGGCACTCCCAAGTAATATCAAAACTCTCTCAAAACTCTTGATCGTATTTTGATCTTCTCTCTATGTAAGTGTGCAATTTTCTCAAATGAAACTAACACCCTATTTATAGATTCGGAACTTCAGCAAGTCCTTGTTTGATTCAACTTTTTCTTTTCCACTACATAAACCTTGTTGAACTCAACTTGGACTCCTATTCAACATTACTTTTACAAAGTAACCTTCTTTACTAAACCAAGTCGAACCCAACTTGGATTAAGTAATAACTTCTACAAACGCACTTTACTTAAACCTAGTCGAATCCTACTTGAAATAAGTAAAAACTTCTACAAACGCGCTTTTGTTATAAATTAAAATAATAACATAGAAGAAGTAAAGTGGATATAGAAATAGGGAGAATGAATTAGTCCATTTTCTTTCAATGTTAACATACATATTTATAGGCCAACAAGTTTCTTTTCATCTTGACAAGTGTCAAGATGCATGAAATGAGGTTTGTCAAGTGTAAGGACACTTGTCTTCTTTTGAAGACATTTAAGTGTCATCACTTACATATAATATGGCCCATTAACATACATAATTTACAACACTCCCCCTTGGATGTTTATTTTCAAAAAAAAGTTCATAGTTATTTGTAATACGTATTATTTGTTGCCTCATTAAAAACCTTACAAGGAAAACCCAGTGGAATAAAACCTTGGTTAAGGGAAAAAAAGTGCAACACGTATTTACTCCCCCTGATTAACACATTACTTAATATCTCGAAGATTACGCATTCCGATCTTGTATCTCAACTTCTCAAAGACTGACGTTGGTAATTCCTTGGTGAATATATCTGCTAAATTATCACTAGAACAAACTTGTTGAACATCTATTTCCCCCTTCTTTAGAAGATCGTGAGTAAAGAAGAATTTTGGTGAAATATGTTTTGTTTTATCTCCTTTGATGTATCCCCCTCTTAGTTGAGCTATACACGCAACATTGTCTTCAAATAAGGTTGTTGGGATGTCTCCTTTTAAGGGAAGACCACATGTTTTCTGGATGTGTCGAGTTATTGATCTCAACCGCACGCATTCTCGACTTGCTTCATGGATGGATATTAACTCTGCATGATTTGAAGAAGTAGCAACCATAGTCTGTTTTGTTGAACGCCATGATATAGATGTACCTCCATATGTAAATAATTAACCTGTCTGAGATCGACCTTTATGTGGGTCAGACAAATATCCTGCATCTGCATAGCCAACTAATTGTGAATCGGATTCTTTCGAATAAAATAATCCCATATCGATGGTCCCTTGAAGGTATCTAAATATATGTTTAATACCATTCTAGTGTCTTCGAGTTGGGAAGAACTAAATCTAGCTAATAAATTTACAGAAAAGGATATATCTGGTCGAGAATTATTAGCAAGGTACATTAATGCACCAATTGCACTAAGATATGGTATTTCAGAACCAACAAGTTCTTCATCATTCTCATGAGGTCGAAATGGATCTTTATTAATATCAAGTAATCTCACAATCATTGGGGTACTTAGTGGATGTGCTTTATCCATGTAAAATCTCTTTAAAATATTCTTAGTATATGTTGATTGATGAATAAATACTCTATTTTTAAAATATTCAATTTGTAGACCAAGACAAAAAAAATTCTTTCCAAGGTCTTTCATTTCAAATTCCTTTTTCAAACATTCTACTGCCTTTGAAAGATCTTCGCGAGTTCCAATGATATTCAAGTCATCAACATATACAACTATAATGACAAATTCAGATCCCGACCTTTTAATAAATACACAAGGAGAGATTGGGTCATTCTTATACCCTTCCTTTAATAGGTATTCGCTAAGGCGATTATACCACATGCGTCCTAATTGTTTCAATCCGTATAAAGATTTTTGAAGTTTTATTGAACAATTTTCCTGGGAATCTTTATATACTTCATGCATTTTTAATCCTTCGGGAATTTTCATAAAAATATTGTTGTCTAGTGAGCCATATAAATAGGCTGTAACGACATCCATCAGATGCATGTCAAGTTTTTCATGAACTGCTAGGTTTATAAGATATCTGAACGTGATTGCATCCACCACAGGAGAATATGGCTCCTTATAATCAATACTAGGTCTTTGCGAAAATCCTTGTGCCACTAGTCGTGCCTTATATCTTATGACTTCATTTTGCTCATTTCACTTTCGCACAAAAACCTATTTGTACCCCACTGGATTTATACCTTCAGGTGTTCGGACTATCGGTCCGAAAACTTTGCGCTTTTCAAGCAAAGCTAATTCAACTTGAATTGCATCTTTCAATTTTGGCCAATCATTTCTCTGTCTACATTCCTCGACAGATTTTGGTTCAAGATCCTTATTTTGATGCATTATTTCTATAGCAACATTATAAGCAAAATTATTGTCGAGAATTATATCATTTCGATTCCATATTTTTCTTGATGAGACATAGTTTATTGAGATTTCATCATTATTTTCAGGCGCCTGAACCTCTTTCAAGGTTTCATCAATTATTATGTCTCTTTGCTCTTCTTGAGCAGGTTCTTTCATATTATGATCATCTTGATCGTTAGCTCCTTTCCTTTTTCGAGGATTTTTATCTTTGGAACCGATTGGTCTACCACATTTTAGGCGTGGTCTAGACTCATTTGTATTAATTAATTGTCCTATCGGGACGTCAACTCGAATTGGAGCATTAGCAGCTGGAATATGAGATTTAGTAACTCTTGATAGGTGAGTGAATGCATCTGGCAGTTGATTTGCAATATTTTGCAAATGGATTATCTTTTGAACCTCTTGTTCACATTTATTTATACGAGGATCTAAATGAGATAGTGATAATGCATTCCAATTTATTTCCTTTTTCAGCTGCTTATTTTCTCCCCTAATGCTGGGTATACTGATTCATCGAAATGGCAATCAGAAAATCTTGCCGTAAATAAATCTCCAGTCATAGGTTCCAAATATTTTATAATCGAAGAAGATTCATACCCAACATATATCCCCAACCTTCTTTGGGGATCCATCTGTGTACGTTGTGGTGGAACAATTGGAACATATACCGCACATCCAAATATTCTTAGATGGGAAATGTTCGGCTCGTGACCAAAAGTCAATTGTAAGGGGGAGATTTATGATAACTTGTCGGTCTAATCCGTACTAGACTTGCTGCATGTAATATAGCATGACCCCATAATGAAATGAGAAGTTTTATTCTCATAAGCAATTGTCTAGCAATTAATTGAAGACGTTTAATCAATGATTCCGCTAGAACATTTTGAGTATGAACATGAGCAACTGGATGCTCAACTGTTATCTCAGTTGATATACAATAATAATATGGAAATTATGCTCTTAACTTTATTATCACAGCAAGTAACCTTGCAAACGCCATATTGCGCGTTGATAATAAGCACACATGTGACCATCTTGTAGATGCATCTATTAAAACCATATAATATTTAAATGGTCCACTTGATGGGTGAATGGACCCACATATATCACCCTGTATACGTTCCAAAAATGCTGGAGATTCAATTCCCACTTTGATTACTGATGGTCTAGTAATCAATTTGCCTTGAGAACATACAGCACAAGAGAATTCCTTAAATTGAAGAATTTTATGGTTCTTCAAAGAGTATCCATGTGAACTCTCTATTATTTTGCGCATCATATTAGAACCGGGATGGCCTAACCGGTCATGACAAATAATAAAATCATTTTGTTAAGTAAACATTTTGTTTACTATGGCATGTGTTTCAGCCATGCTAATACTTATGTAATATAAGCCGGATGAAAGAGCGGGTAACTTTTCAAGTACAAACTTCTTACCCGACATAATTGTATAATATAAAGATATTCATTTTTTTCATCACATAGTTATTTTGATGAATGTCTTTGAAACTTAATAAGTTAGCTTTTTCGGAGCCTTCTATTAATTTTATACTACCAGATATTGTATTCACATTAGCTTCTTTCATAATTAAATAAGAGAAATATTTCTTATCTCTTAAAATTGTATGTGTTGTGGCACTATCTATAAGACATATATCATCATAATTGATTTTGGATCCAACTGAAGACTGAGGAATTTCCATATTCTTCATAAAATAAAAGGTATAATAAGAACATGAAAAACTAACAACATAAGAAATTTTAAGAAATTATACTTAAATTTATGGAAATTAATAAGACTTAATGTCTTAAGAAAAACATTTAAGAAGAACAACATAATAGTAAACATAATAAAAATTATTATTATTTTCCATGATTTTTCCCCAGTTAAACGATGAGTTATTCAATCAATATTCTCATAAAAGTCTTCAGCTTCCAAACGAGTAATATTTGGGAGACCTTCAAAATCATCATCTTTATATGCAATATTTGCCTCAATATCATCATATTTATTTGAGGGAGCTGCTTCATTATCATCATTTCGAAAGGTCAAGTTCGCCTCCACATTATTATCTTTTCTTTTGAGAGAGGCTTGATAAAGTTTCACAAAATGATCAGGCGTACGACATTCACGTGCCCAATGACCTTTCATGCCACATTTGTGACAAATATTAATTTTTCCCCGAGAAAGACTATTTTGAGGAACATTGTTATTCTCATGTCTATTTCCACCATAATGATGATAATTATTTCGTCCTCTACCACGTCCACGTCATCGTCCACGACCATGGCCACGATCATGACCACGTCCACGAGAATTATTTTCTCTTGATTCAGACTGATTATGTGCTGCTACAACATTCGCTTCAGAGAATGGAGCAGACCCAGTGGGACGAGCTTCATGATTTTTCATCAACAAAGTATTATTCTGCTCAGCCACAAGTAGGCATGTAATTAATTCAGAATACTTCTTAAACCCCTTTTCACGGAATTGTTGTTGTAACAACACATTTGAAGCGTGAAAAGTGGAAAAAGTTTTCTCAAGTAAGTCATCATCAGTGATAGTATCTGCACATAATTTTAATATGGAACTTACTTTATGCATAGCAGAATTATACTCAGTTACAGTTTTAAAATCTTGAAATCGAAGGTGTATCCACTCATATCGAGCTTTTGGTAACACCATAAGTTTTAGGTGGTGATATCGATTCTTCAAATTAATCCATAATTCAAGAGGGTCTTTCACAGTTACGTATTCAGTTTTTAATCCCTCATGAAGATGATGACAGAGAAAACTCATCGTCTTTGCTTTATCCTGACTTGATGCTTTATTTTCTTATTTCATAGTATCGCCAAGACCTTTAGCGTCAAGGTGAATTTCAGCATCAAGGACCCATGACAAATAATTTTTTCCAGTAATGTCAAGTGCCAAAAACTCAAGCTTTGATAAATTTGACATGATAAAAACTAAAAAGGAATATGAGTTAGAAATAATAAATTTGACTAAGACCAAATTTCTAAAGCAAATGCATATGAATAAATTCTTATGCTAATATCATTAAAAGACCTCTTTGAAAGTGACATAAAGTATTGCTAATCAATCATTAGTACATTCTTATGAGACAAAATTTGTTTACACTAATAATTTAGTAATTCGTTGGTGTCACTGTTAAACTAATTTACTATACTATTAATATAAATTCTTGAATATTGCCAAATAAAAGGAATTGTTGATCAAAAAAATTACGGAAATAAACATACGAATTTGAGGTATATATATAAGTTAAAAATATATAAACACATAAATAAAATTATCAATACAGAGACACATAAATAGGATCAACAATATAAAAATATATAAATAATATTTCTATTGTTAGGCACATAATAAAAACATACATAAATAAAACTTTATGTAGTATCTTAGGACATTCGAGAAATAAAAATTATGGTAATATTATTTTGTAAGAGTAGTTGAGAGAAAATTATATACATATCAAAATTAATATAACCGATTAAATAATAATAGAGTTAGATATATCAAATAAAGATCGTCAAGTTAACTTAACTAAAATAAATAAATAAGTAAGAAAGAATTAGCATGTAAATAAAAATATATAAGAGATGATTTATTATACCTAATATATTTGAAAGAAATTAGAGCTTCGTGCTGATAACATGTTATAAATTAAAATAATAACATAGAAGAAGTAAAGTGGAGATAGAAATAAGGAGAATGAATTAGACCATTTCCTTTCAATGTTAACATAAATATTTATAGGCCAACAAGTTGCTTTTCATCTTGACAAGTGTCAAGATGCATGAAATGAGGTTTGCCAAGTGTAAGGACACTTGTCTTCTTTTGAAGACATTTAAGTGTCATCACTTACATATAATATGACCCATAAACATACATAATTTACAACAGCTTTCTGATTTAAACTTGGATTCATCAAAAACGTGTTATTGCCTGCCTGCTCTACGCAACTTGTCTACGCAACTTGTTCTATGCAACTTTGCCATAGTTCAAAACAACGTCTTTCACAATTTCCCCTTTTTGACAATGGCAAATTTGTATTGCTTGCATTGAATAGGTAAGTAAACCCGTACCTTCTTCCCCCTTTTGACATTAGCAGAAAAAACCAATATATCCAATAGTTCCAATCCCAGAAAGGAATAGTAGCAAAAAAAACTACTGCCTCAGACATTAGTTACACAATAAAACTAAGAAACATAAAACAACAGTATCCATCAAAACAAAGATGCAAACTACATGCTTACATATTAAACACAAAAACACAACACCCTGCACATTGAGATTTATACTTGATAAGAGGGAGGAATAGGACATGAAGAGGAGATGCTCTGAATTGACATTCCTTTCATGTTCTAAAGCAATCTGAGTCTGAGTCAATTCTTCCTTCACTTGACAATTATGAACACGCAACTTCTCAAGTTCCTCCGCATGTGTACGACGAAGTTGATCCATTTATGCTGAGTGAGCCTCTATCAAGGTATCTATCTCCTGATCCTTTGCAGTCAGGGATGATTTCAATCTTTGCACAGGCACATTAGTCCCTTTTTTATTCTCAGGCATAGTAGCAAGATCCACTTCTCCCAAGACATCACTGATAGTCTGAATTTGCCACTTAGTAACCGGAACATTAAAATAGTCAAACAACATACCCAACCAGAACCGATATGCCAATTTACGCTTCTTTTTATCAAGAACACACAAGCCATGTATATGACTAAGAATTAACGCAGGTAAATTAATTTGGAGTTTTGATAGTAACAACTCCATAAGAGTAAGATCCAAGTAGTTTGATTCTGTGCTCTTTTTCTTTCTAGGTATAATTATTTTATGCACTACATCAAACAACAGTTTGTGCAAAGATAAAATAGCTCCCTTATCAACCGTGGTGTACTCAGTCAAAGTAGGATCATTGGAAAATCGACGACATATGTCAATGGCATAGGTATTTCCTTCCAATGGTGGCCAATCTCTGTTAACATAGTGATCCCAACCCTTGTTTGGTACCCCAAGTATAGATGATAGATTCTCAGCAGTGAGGGTAAAGGACACACCACTAAAAGTACTTGTAATGGAGGAGGGAGACCCTATTGCATTAATGTAAAACTCCCTAGTTTCTTTTCTTCCCATTCTTCGCCTATGAGTACCTTGTAGGAACAGGTCAGTCCATCCTTGAACTTGTAAAAAAACCAGTAGTTCCCTCATGTCGTTACCCCCAACCCCAGAGATCACTCTTCCCCTAATTACACTTCTTCATCTAAAGGCTTCAATCCTATCAGAGTCTATTACTGTAGTTTCTTTGAGACCAGATTGACTTAAAGAGGTTCTTTTTCTTTTCATACTCTTCTTACATTCCACAATGTCATCATCAATATTAATAAGGTTAAAAGGAGAAACAGACTTACGTTTCACAGAATGAATCTTCTTAGTGTATTTTGTCAAAAGTTCTGCATCTCTGATACGCTATACTGAATGAGTTAATCGAACTGGTGTATTGACTGTTGATCCAGGGATTGGGTTTTCTTTTGGCATGATCATTGCAATGGTTTGGCGAGAGGTTACACTACGTCGGGACCTAAGTCGTTTTTACAGAAACGTTGCCAATGGAGTAACATCATTCTCTGACCCATATACATGTTCCCTTCACTCTCAATGATCACTCTCACATCTTTGTTTCATGGTTCCCCCTGACTTGATGCTTCTTCCTCGAGAGGATATGAAAAGTGGGTTAACCCGGATGAATCTATGTAAAGAACTGAAGGAAGAATAGATGATTCATCTGGATCATCGAAAGGGATGATGGCCAGGTGCAAGTTAGATGGGGAATCCATCATTGTTTTTGTTGAAGGTATGGTGATGAAGGTGTTTCTAATGGAGATGAATTGATTTTTGGTAGATGAAGAAACCAAAGTTCAGAGATAGAGAGAGAAGTAGAGTTGCTAGGGAAATGGAAAGGGTTTTTGAAGAAAGCAAAAACAGATGGATTTGATGGCTTGTAGAAAGGTGATTTGATTTTGGTGGTTTTATCTCATCATTTCTGACACCAATTTTAATGAGGGAACAGGTAATGTGCATAGGCAAAATATTTTAGCATTCATTTAGTAAGTGTAGTATACATACCTTCCTTTGTAGAACAGTTATCCTTGGAGACTTAATTCTTTGTGTTTCTAATTTCCTGTGAATGGTAGAATATTTAGTGACAAATCTGAATGAATGTTAGACAATTTAATTCTTGGAACCCCATCATATTTTATGATTCGAGATGCTCATGAAATTTTTATCATTCCTAGTTCCAACAGGTTCCTTTCAAAATGTTTTCTTGCTAGTGTCTTAGTGAAGATATCCGCAATTTGTTGTTCAGTAGCGCAAAAGTTCATTGAAATTAATCCATTTTCTACATTGTCCCTTGGAAAGTGATGACGTATGTCGATGTGTTTATTTCTCTTATGTTGTACGGGATTTTTTGTAACTTTAATTGCACCTGTGTAATCACAGAAAATGGGAACACATCCAATGTTGAGACAACAATCGCTCAGTTGTTGCTTAATCCATAGAAGTTGAGCACAACATGAGGCTGCTGCTACATATTCGGCCTCAGTAGTGGACAATGCGACGGAGTTTTGTTTCTTTGATCCCCACGAGATTAAACATGATCCTAAGAAGTGAGTCATACCTGTGGTGCTTTTTCTATCTGCTAGATAACCAGCATAGTGTCACAAACTTAGAGTATTTGCTAAGACTCCGTGCGGCCCTCGATGACTTACTCACTACTCTTTCAAGATCTTATAAGTTCAAGGAAGCCTTTAAGACTTGGAACGCTAAGAGAATGCTTGGAAAGACTTAGAAAGAAAAGAAAGAGAACTTTGAAGAAGGCTTTTATATTGCTTTGGAAGATTGCTTTACAACTTTTCTTGGTGCCTTTGCAAATGAGGGGCACCCCTATTTATACTACTTCGTAGGGACTAAAGTGCAATTAATATTTACTTTACAAGTCCCTAAAATATTTACACTTTGGTCCCCTTTCTAGAGAATTCTACATTACTTTGGGACCTTCTCTAGCCTTCTTGAGAGTTCCAAAAGGTTCTAGAGTTCTCCGCTCAACTCTAGAACAATCTGCCCCTTTCCAGACGCGGAATCAGGCTGGAATTGTGGCGGGATGTCACACGCTCCCCCACCTGATGATGCAACGACCGCTGTGCATTGCTGCAAAAACTCCTGGACTTTGTCCTTGAATTGCCACAAATCTTCATATTTCTCCCATGTGGCCTCTTCTGGAGTTTGTCCATTCTAATACACTGAGAACATGGCACTCGCTTGTTGACCTCGCTTCCGTTTGGCTTGATAATCTATTATAGCCTCAATCTTTCGATCGTGCGAGGCGGTGACAGTAATAGGTGCCCGTTGTGATCGGTTCCGGCTAGGATCCTCCTTGTCCTCATGGTACAGCTTGAGGACGCTCGCATGAAACACCGGATGGATCTTGAAGTGTGGAGGTAACTCCAACTTGTACGAGATCTTGCCCACTTTGGCAACGATCTTAAACGGACCCTCATATTTGCGCACTAAGTTCTGATGAACGCCTCTTAGTGCCTTGAACTGTCTTGGATTGAATTTCACCAAGACCATGTCGCCTTCTTTATAATCCGTGGGACGACGCTTGCGGTCGGCAAACTTCTTCATCTTTTTGGCCGCCTTGTCCAAGTAGGACTTGGCGGTGTCAAGCTGCTCCTCCCATCCCTTGGCAAGATGGTAGGCACCCAAACTATTTCCCTCAAAAGTAGTCGGCAAAGAATGCGGAGTTTGAGGTTGTTGTCCTGTTGCCAACTCAAATGGTGTGCGCCCGGTGGACTCACTCCTCTGCAAATTATAGGAAAACTGCACCATGTCTAGGAGTCTGGCCCAATCCTTCTGATGCGCACTAACATAGTGCCTTAGATAGCACTCCAGTAGGGCGTTGACGCATTCGGTCTGGCCGTCGGTCTACGGGTGGAAACTTGTGGAGAAGTGAAGCTCCATGCCAAGTATCTCGAAAAACTCTCTCCAAAAGTTCACGGTAAAGCGGGGGTCTCGATCACTAATGATATGTCTCGACAGTCCCCAATACTTTACCACGTTCTTAAAGAACAATCGAGCAGCCTCTTTTGCGGTGCAACCAGCTGTGGTGGGCATGAAGGTAGCATACTTTGAAAACCTGTCCACCACGACCATGATAATACCAAACCCGTCGGACTTCGGCAAGGAAGTGATGAAGTCCATGGTCACGCTCTCCCATGGGCGTTCTGCTACGGGTAGTGGCTTTAGTAACCCTCCCAGTTACCTTTGCTCCACCTTATCTTGTTGGCACACAAGACAAGTTCGCACATAACACTCGATGTCGTCCCGCATGCGTGGCCAGAAGTAAATGGCCTCGATCAGTGCCCTCGTACGTCGCTGCCCCGGATGGCCAGCCCACGATGTGTCGTGGATTTCCTTTATGATGCCGCCTAATAGACCCAAACTTGGGTACATAGACCCTCCGACCGGTAGTGAACAAGAAGCCATCTTCTACCCAAAAGCGCCTAGTTTTACCTTGGGCAGCCAACTCTATCAGCTTCTTGGCCTCTGGATCGTGTTGCATGCCATTCTTAATTGCATCTTGGATGTTACAGTGAGCTGTGGTGATGGCAGCAAGCTCGGCCTTCCTACTTAGTGCGTCGGCCACGACGTTGCCCCTTCCTGGCTTATACTCCAAGACGTAGTCAAATTCTGCCAGGAAGTCTTGCCATCTAGCTTGCTTCGGGATGATCTTATTTTGTGACTGGAAGTAGCTAGTGGACACATTGTCGGTCTTGACCACGAACTTGGAGCCTAGTAAGTAGTGTCTCCACGTGCGTCGGCAATGTACAATGGCTGTCATCTCTTTCTCCTGCACTGTGTAACACCGTTCGGTCTCGTTTAGCTTGCGGCTTTCAAATTCTATTGAGTGTCTATCCTGCATTAAGACTCCCTCAATGGAAAAGTCTGAGGCATCTGTATGTATTTCGAAGGTCTTGGAGAAGTCGGGCAGCGTCAAGACTGGCTCTTCAGTCACTGCGGCCTTGAGACCTTCGAACGCCTTTTGGCACTCCTCGCTCCAGACCCACGGCTTATTTTACTTTAATAACTCGGTCGATGGAGCGGCTTTAGCGGAGTAGCCATTGATGAACCTGTGATAGTAGTTCGCAAGTCCAAGGAAGGATCGTAGCTCGGTCACCTTTGTGGGCGCCTCCCATACCTGGATCGCTTGAATTTTTGCCTCGTCCATCTGTAGTTCGCCCTGGATAATCACATGGCCTAAGAAGTGCACCTCATGCTGGGCGAACTCGCACTTCTCCCGCTTGACGTAAATCTGGTTCTCCCGTAAGACTTAGAAGACTTTCCTCAATTGCTCCACGTGCTCCTCTAAGGTGTTGCTATAGATGACTATGTCATCCAAGTACACCACCACGAACTGGTCCAAGTAGGGATGAAAGATTTTGTTCATTAGCGTGCAAAAGGTGGCGGGTGCGTTGGTTAAGCCAAAAGGCATCACCAACCACTCGTATGCTCCGTATCTAGTCACGCATGCTGTCTTTGGCTCATCCTCTTCTGCGATGCGCACTTCGTAGTAGCCTTTTCGAAGATCAATCTTGGTGAAGTACTTGGCCTGCCCAAGTCTATCAAACAAATCTGCAATTAGCGGGATAGGATATTTATTCTTAATTGTGACTTTATTGAGCGCCCGATAGTCGATGCATAAGCGCAACGACCCGTCTTTCTTCTTATGGAATAGTACTGGCGCGCCATAAGGTGCTTTGGATGGACGAATGTGTCCGGCCTCGAGGAGCTCCTTCAACTGCTTCCTTAGCTCCTCTAATTCGGGTGGAGCCATACAGTAAGGTGCGTGTGCGGGTGGCTTGCCTCCGACCTCCAGCTCTATCTTGTGATCTACCTCGTGCCTCGGAGGTTGAGTCTTCGGCAGCTCGTCCGGCATCACGTCCTCGTTCTCCTCAAGGACTTTCTCTATGAGTGGTGGCAAGGGCTTCCTAGTACTATTGTTTTCTCCCGAACTTACAATGGTAGCTAGGAACGTCGGCTCTCCTTTCTTTAGGCCCTTCACAATCTGCATGGCCGATAAGTGGTTGTGTCCTTCCTTCTTCGGCACCTTGACTAAAGGTACCATACATGACCCTTCCTGCTCCATGACCATGAGTCGTTGGAGATAGGGGTCGATCATCGTGTGGCAGCGTTAGAAGAACTCTTGCCCGAGAATGTTGTCGAATATGTCTAGATGAGCGATGGTAAAGTTTGTCTTTCCTTGCCATCTCTCTAACGTGATGCTTACTCCTTGGGCGACTCCGCACACGGGAGTCGGTGGGGCGTTGACAGTCTTGAGGCGGGTGTTGCTTGGCACATAGTTCAGCCCTAACCTCTCTGCTGTCGTCTTGGTCATGATGTTGGCTTGTGCCCCGGAGTCTACCATGGCACGAGCTAGTCTTCCATTTATGGAGATGTCTACATACTGCATGCTGAAGTCTCCTGGCATCTCGGTCTGCTTGGCTATCGCACCGCACAATCCAACCACTGCATCGTGTCTGTGTCATGCCCTTGATCTTGTATATCCTTCTCCTTCCGTTCGCGTAGGATGGCACCGAGGTTCTTCATTTCGGGGCACCTGTCATATCCGTGCAGTCCACCGCATATGTAGCACCCATCTCCTTTTCTGGTCTGCGCCCGCTTCTCCGTGTAGCTCTGGCGCCCGAACCGCTTGCTGTCCGGCTTGTGGGGGTCGTGTTGATTGGTGTGTGCCTGCTGTTCCTTGCCTCGGCCACGGTCTCCCCCACCTTTGGCATGACTACTTCTTGCATCCCTGACCTTCGCCTTGTTATGCCGTTCATGCTTGAAGTCCGTCAAGGACTCGACTTGTGTGATGGCTTCGTATATGGTCTTGACTTGTCTTCGTTCCAACTCCGTCTTGGCCCAATTCTGCAGTCCGTCCATGAAGTGGAACAGCATGTCCTCGTCTGTGATGTTGGGAATTTGAAGAGTTAAAGTAGTGAACTCTTTCACGTACGCCCGAATGCTTCCTGTTTGCTTCAATTCCCGGAACTTGCGCCTAACCTCATACACGATGTTGTTAGGGAAGAAGGCTTTCTTGAATTCTTCGCGGAATTGCTCCCACGTGTTGATGGTGCACGTGCCCTTCCCAATCTCGGCCTCTTTGCGCCTCCACCATAGCATGGTCATCTCAAAAAGATACAACACGGCAGTGTTGATCTTATTCTCGTTGCTTCTCACCTGATTACACTTGAAGTAATTCTCCAAGTGCCATAAAAAGTTTTCCACCTCTTGAGCATCACGGACGCCTTTGAATATGGGTGGCTTAGGAGCCTCGATCCTGGCCTCCTTATCATGGTCGGGTGATGCAGATCCTCCAACCTCCGTGCCTTCCTTGAGTGTTTTAACTTTGGCCTTTAGTGTCTCGATCGTGCTAAGCGCGTCCATAAGCCGACACTCCAAGGAAGTGATGGCCTCCTTCATTTCGAACTCGGCCCACTGGCGACCCTCCAACTCCTTGCGGATGTTCTCGGTCTCCTCAAGGGTGAATTCCTCAAGGGTCTTGAACTTGCCGTCTGCCACGTTCATGCGCCGGCCTAATATCTCTACGGCCTGCCTTGCCACTTCCACCCTTGAGACCCATTCTTCTCTAGCAGTGACGTCTATGGCATCTTCGCCCAATTCATCGTCACTTGCTTCGGCAGTCGAGGGTGGATGAGATGTTAGCGCCTCGCTAGGTGTGGGATCGATCAACACCTCCTCGTTACCCTTTTGATGTTTCTTCCCCTTTTGTTCTTCTTTCCACCATCCATACAGACGTTAGTGGTGCTAGCGCCGTTTACGTCTCCATCGGTAGCCATTCCCTTAGTATCAAACCTCGCTCTGATACCACGTTGTAACAGACTTAGAGTATTTACTAAGACTCTGTGCGGCCCTCGATGACTTACTCACTACTCTTTCAAGATCTTGTAAGTTCAAGGAAGCCTTTAAGACTTGGAACGCTAAGAGAATGCTTGGAAAGACTTAGAAAGAAAAGAAAGAGAACTTTGAAGAACGCTTTTGTATTGCTTTGGAAGATTGCTTTACAACTTTTCTTGGTGCCTTTGCAAATGAGGGGCACCCCTATTTATACTACTTTCTAGGGACTAAAGTGTAATTAATATTTACTTTACAAGTCCCTAAAATATTTACACTTTGGTCCCCTTTCTAGAGAATTCTACATTACTTTGGGACCTTCTCTAGCCTTCTTGAGAGTTCCAAAAGGTTCTAGAGTTCTCCGCTCAACTCTAGAACAATATGCCCCTCTCCAGACATGGAATCAGGCTCGAATTGTGGCGGGACGTCACAATAGTCTGCATCATCATATCTTATTAATTCAAAGTTACTCCCTTTTGGATACCATAGTCCTAAATCAGTGGTTCCTTTCAAATATCTGAGTATTCTTTTGATGACTTGCAGATGAGATTCCTTAGGGTTGGTTTGATAATGTGCACACATCCCCACAGTAAATACAATATCAAGCCTACTTGCAGTAAGATACAAAAGTGAACCAATTATACCTCTATACAATTTTTGTTCTACAGCAGAACCTGTTCTTTCAAGGCCTAACTTAGTGGCTGTGGCTATTGGAGTATCAATTTATTTCGCATCTTCCATCTTGAACTTTGTAAGTAATTCCTTGACATACTTTTACTGATTAATGAACGTACCTGTAGATTTTGCTTTATTTGGAGCCCTAGGAAGTAGTTTAATTCATCAATCATACTAATCTCAAATTCATTGCTCACAAGATTAGCAAATTTGTTTGTTAGAGCCTTATGTGTTGCTCCAAAAATAATGTCGTCAACATAGACTTGCACAATCAAGAGATCCTTTCCTTTATTTCTAAGAAAAAGTGTATTGTCAATTTTACCTCTTGAATAGCCATGGCTTAAAAGAAATTTTGACAATCTATCATACCATACCATTGGAGCTTGTTTTAACCCATAAAGAGCCTTATCAAGTTTATAGACATGATCAGGAAGGTTATTGTTCTCAAAGCCTGGAGGTTGTTTGACAAATACTTCTTCTTGTAGTAGCCATTAAGGAAGACACTTTTTACATCCATTTAATACAATGTGAACTCCATGTGAGATGCGAATTCTATGAGTAATCTAATTGCCTCTAACCTTGCCATATGTGCAAAAGTTTAATCATAATATATACCCTCTTCTTGATTGTACCCTTGGACTTCCAGCCTAGCTTTGTTTCTTGTTATGGTATCATATTCATCTAACTTGTTCCTAAACACCCATTTAGTACCAATTATAGTTCTGTTTGGTGGCTTACTTACTAGATGTCAAACCGTACTCCTTTCGAATTAATGCAGTTCCTCTTCCATGGCTATAATTCAATCTGCATCTTGGAGAGCTTTACTTGTCTTCTTTAATTCCACCATGGATAAGAATGCATTATGGGCACAATGATTCTTTATTTCGGATCTGGTGGTTATTTCAGAAGACAGATCAGTAAGCAAATTGTCTAATGGGTGTGACCCTTGGTATTTGTACTCTTTTAGAACCAAATTTGATTTTTCCGTATCTTGGCCTTCATTCATAACTAATTGGTTTTCTTCAGTTATCTTATCAGAAACCTCACCTGTTTCATGTGTTTCAGTACACTTTCTATTGCGAAGCTGTTTCTTCTACCTGCTCCAATTCCGAGAATGAATGCTCTTTTGCAGGTACTACAGTTTTCTGGACATCTTTGTTAGATATGGTGTTGCTTTCATCAAATATAACATGCACACTCTCTTCTACACACATTTTCTTTTATTAAGTACCCTATAAGCTTTCTATGTGTAGAGTATCCTAGAAAACTTCTTTGTCACTCCTAGCATCAAATTTACATAAGAGATTTTTTCCATTGTTGTGGATGAAACACTTACACCCAAACACTCTTAGGTAAGAGATGTTGGGTTTTCTACCATTTAGTAATTCATAAGGAGTTTTATCTAACACAGGTCTGGGCATACATTTATTTATAGTATAACAAGCAGTATTTATAGCTTCTGCCCATAACTGATTGGTTGTTTTATTTGCAATCATCATGGTTCTAGCCATTTCCTGCAGAGTTCTGTTGTTTC
Organism: Solanum sitiens; assembly: GCA_016801875.1. Lineage (NCBI taxonomy): Eukaryota > Viridiplantae > Streptophyta > Magnoliopsida > Solanales > Solanaceae > Solanum > Solanum sitiens. Next base: position 681,054 of record JABWTJ010000387.1, on the reverse strand, counting down.
TTTCAACCAAACGTTTTGTTGAGGGGTTCTGGGGGCAGAAATATATGATCAACTCCATGGACATCACAATATTGAGCAAATTTTGAGTTCTCAAATACAGTTCCATAATCGGATGTGATTGCCATTAATTGTTTCTCAAATTTCTTTTGAAGTCTTCTCATTAATGAACAAAAATCCTCAAATGCATCATCTTTTGATGTGAGAAATAGAGTCCAAGTGTACCTAGTATAATCATCAACTAATACGACCACATATCTTTTTCCTCCCTTACTTTGAACCCTCATTGGTCCACATAGATCCATGTGGATTAGTTCTAAGGATCAGGTTGAGCTTATCACCTGTTTTGATTTCAAGGATGATTTTATTTGTTTCCCTAGAGTACAAGCTTCACACGCCTTTTCTTCCTTGAATTTTGCTTTAGGAAGTCCAATTACTAAGTCCGTAGTGATGAGTTTATTCAATTGTACTTGACTAGCATGACCTAACCGTTTATGCCACAACAAAGGATCTTTGTCTTACACACTTAAACATACTAGATTTTCATCATAGGTAATTGAGGTGTCTACAGTGTAGACATGCTTGTCTATTTTTTTGGTTAAAATTACCTTTTGTGTGCTTAGATTAATTACTTCAACACCATAGGATAGGAAGACTACCTTATTTCCTTTGTCATGTAATTGAGATATACTAAGCAGATTGTGTTTAAGTCCTTCCACAAGTATACCTTTTCAATTGAGTGTTCATCAGATCTACTCTCCTAGAATATTCTTCTTCTAGTCTTAAGTCATTTTTGAGTTTGTTCACTTCTAGTTCATGCTTGGGTTGTTCACATACCTTTTCTTTATCAAGTACTTTCAGTTTTCAATTCTCTATTTTTAGTGCCAAATTGTGGGTTTCAAATTGCTTGGTTATCCCTTGTAGTTCACAATTGAGTTTATCAAGATCAATATACTCTAACTTTAAACTAGTCATGGAATCAAACAATTGATTTTTAGTTTTAACTACTACTTGAATTGTGTATGTAGAAGCGAGTAATAAGTAAGATAGTGTTTTCTTAGAGAACTTCACTAGTTTATCTTTAAAAAAAAAAGATTTACCTTTATTTCTTCAGAGTCTGATTCAGGTTCAGGTTCAGGTTCTGATTAGTCTATGGCCATCAAAGCGATGTCCTCATCATTATCTTCATACATGTCCGAACCTGTTCCCCAAGCTGCATACATTGCTTGTTCCTTTTCTTTGTTTTTTCTTTTTATTGAGAAGTCTCTTCTTCTCTTTTTCAGCTCTATCCTTTATCCATTCTAATTCCCACATAGGACAATATTTAATCTGATGATCTGTTTTACCACATTTGAAATAGCTTTCGCCTTGTGGTCTCTCAACATTGTTTTCTTTCGTGACTGGTGATTTCTTACCAGAATTCAGTCCCCTTTTGAAGAATTTCTTGAAGTTTCTACTTATCAGTGCCAGATCATCATCTACATCCGATTCATCACTTTCAGTTGCTTTAAGTCCAAGATTTTTCTCTTTGTTTCCTTCACTTCTTTTCTCAACATTCATCTCGTAGGTTTTGAGATTTTCTACTAATTCATCCAAAGTCATATTGGTTAGATCATTGGCTTCTCTGATTGCAGTGACTTTTATTTCCCATGATATAGGCAGAGTCCTTAGTACTTTGTCAACTTGTTCCTCCTCAGTAGTGTATACTTTGCCCAAGGATGTTAATTTGTTTACCACAGTGGTGAATCTGGTAATCATGTCTTGAAGTGATTCTGTGGATTTCATCTTGAAGGCTTCATATTCAGATCAAAGTCTGACAATTCTGAATTTAAGAACTTGAGTTATACCTTCATGTGTGTTTTGTAAAGTATCTCATATTTGTTTTGCAGATGTACAACTTGAGATGCGGTTAAACTCATCAGGTCCTAGTCCACATACGAGAATGCACTAAGATTTTGCATTCTTTCCTAACATCTTGTAGTCAGCTTTTTTGTATTTTTCTGTAGATTTAGGTACCTTATTCTCTTCACTATCAGTAATAGTGGGAGTTAGTGGTCCATTAGTGATTCTAACCCATAGCTCGTAGTCTTCAGCTTGAATGAAGTTTTCCATGCTTGTCTTCCACCATGAGTAGTATTCTCTATTGAATAATGGAGGTCTGTTGATGTGCTGTCATTGACCATGTCCGAGTGGAGGTGCAGAACTCATAATAATCTTTATCTTGAGTTATTAGACTCTTGATTAAGATAACCTGCTCTGATAACGCTTGTTGAAATTCTATCCTCTTGAATTCTTCAAAGGAACACGTACAATCAACGTGTTTCTGTTTAATTGAGACTTAGCAATCAATAATTCAAGCAACACTTTGTATTATTTATAAGCGTTCAAACAATACAACGATTACACAACTATGTAACCTAAGGAATTATAAACTCTAATTCCTTTCTACCCCAAGACACAAAACTCCCTAGTTTTGTATCTTTTAACGCTCTTCAAGTTCTACAACTTGTCAAGCAAATCCTACTCACAAAACTCAAATTGTTAACAAGACTCTTGAATACAATCTTACAATTATTCACTCAACTCGCAGGACTCCCAAGTAATATCAAAAATCTCACAAAACTCTTTATCGTGTTTTGATCTTCTCTCTATGTAAGTGCGCAATTTTCTCAAGCGAAATTAACGCCCTATTTATAAATTTGGAACTTCAGCAAGTCCTTGTTTGATTCAACTTTGTCTTTGTCGCTACACAAACCTTGTTGAACTCAACTTGGACTCCTATTCAACATTACTTTTACAAAGTAACCTTCTTTACTTAAACCTAGTCGAACCCAACTTGGATTAAGTAATAACTTCTACGAACGCGCTTTACTTAAACCTAGTTGAACCCAACTTGGATTAAGTAATAACTTCTACAAACGCGCTTTCTGATTTAAACTTGGATTCATAAAAAATGTGTTACTTCTATCCTGCTCTACGCAACTTGTTCTACGCAACCTGTTCTATGCAACTTTGCCATAGTTCAAAACAACGTCTTTCACAGTATCGTCATTAAATTTTGTAAGATATGACACTCGTACACAGGTTTTGAGATGTCTTTCATTTATATTATGTTAATTTATGATTATGTTCGGTTATATCTTATATACTGAGTATATTTCACGTATTGACCATATACTTTTCTCTGTGTTGCATCCTCTATGATGTAGATTATGGCGTTCGTGGCTAGATAAGTTGATGCATTCCTGTCAGAAGTTGGTGAGTCTTCATTAGAGGACTTAATGGATTAGATAGTTGTTAGACTTATCATCAATTTTATTATTTGTTTTAAGGTAGTTCGAGGTCATGTCCCGACAAACTTATTTCTTTAATTTTAGATCATGAAGGCTTTATTCAGACATTAGTTCATGGAATTTTTACTAGTTTCGTCAGACTTATATTCAAAACATGTTTCAGTTAACTAAGTTTTAACTTCCACTCATAAAATGTCAGATTAGTTCATTAGTAGCATGCTAATACCAAGGGTCCGCTTGGGGTCATTTGTGATCTTGTTCCATAAACCACATCTCAATAGATGAAGACCACGGTGTCTAAGTATTATTACTGTCACATCCCAAGACCACACCCTAGAAGTTAGGGCACAATCTTGGATTGCAACCGGCGTACTCGACCTCTCGGAGGTCTTATACAAGCTCTTTCATATCATTCATCGCATATACATAGTGAAAAGTAGTGCGGAATTAAAACTTTTCACAAAACATATCATAGTCTTTAAAAACTCCTTCATATAAAAGTAATAGGAAATATTAAGTCTCAATCTCATCAATCTTACACATAAGAGTACTTGGGACACGGCCCATACAAAATAGAAAACATAGTACTATATAGTCAATTACAATACTTCAATAGGAAAACATAAAAGAACATATATGCCCTCGAGTCAAATGAGGACATACTTCAACTTCACTTGAACGATCTTCTAAATCCAAGTCTTCTTCCAAAAAGCTCTTCACCTACCAAGAACTATATAGATAGATAAAAGCATGGAATTAGTACAACCACATGTACTAAGTATGGCTTATGCATTAATATCATGAAAACGGACATTTATTGGAAATATACATCTTTTCATTTAAATATCATAATATCATCATAAGAACAAAATTTAACAACTTAGAATCACATTAGAAAACATTTAAAACCAATTAACGAGTTTAAGAGGTTACTGTAAACCCCTTCACTGTAACAGGGAAGTATTTAGTCCTTCACTAATACACCTTTTATCATGTAATATCCTCATTAAAGCTATCCTAAGATTCACTTAAGGCACACAAAGAGAGAACGCCCATACACCCTCTCTAGATGTTCCTAAACGATCCTTAAGATTCATAATGAGACACATACACACCTACAATACATCAACATACAAGACATACATAATATGACAATCTCCCTTACCAAGGCTATCAAAAAGACTTACTTAAGTACTCCTAGAAGAGAACGCACAAACATCCGCTTCAAGGCTACCTAAATAATCCTTAAGACTTCCTAACTTTAGATCATGTCAAACATAACAAGCAATTTCCCTAACTAGAGTCATTCTCAAGACTTCCATAGATAAGATATGAAGAGATCATCATTTATGCCCTCTTCACACTTTAACTAAGGAATCCTTAAGTCACTTTAGATTAGGTACTCATTCATTTACATAAACTATATCATTAAGTCATTAGTTCATTAGTTCATTTAAGACACATACTTCACATAAAAGGACATTCAAATAATGGTCTTGGACAAGACCTAGGGACTCTTACTAATATCTTCAAAGCCTATTGTGCAATGTCTAGATAACGTCTCATACCACCACCTAAACCTCATAGAACTTCTCTAATGCTAATATGTATCCCATATGATGAGACTAGGCAATAACCGACATAGACCATGGTAGCAAAACATGGAATCTGTAGTTCTATCCTACTCCTATGAGGTTGTTCTACTTGCCAATGGTAGAACTTAGACACATCTCATGTAGGCACATGGTTAAGGAAATATGAAGGGCATTCTTTGTAATCTAGTCTCATTATTTAACTAGAACTACTTCCCTTACCATACTCACTCGGTGCTAGGCTTCGTTCTCATAGATTAAATCATACTAAGGTTCATACAAAGGGGTACCATATCAAGTTCATGACCCAATTACATTTACCCTACCAAAGCAAGGTCCATTAGGGCTATCTCACTATGGCGACAAGAAGCTCATTGTGAATTTCCTAAGGATTGATATGATGTCGTTCCAGCCAATCAACCTTAAGTCCATCATTCATTACATGAAGGATACCATTACGGCTTTCGACTTCAAGTTTCATAACCTTACCACTTGGTTCAAGGTTTCACATGAAGGACCCTCTTATCATCATTCAAGGTCTCACCTAACATTCATTCATTCAAGACTAAGAATATTTAGTTTCCTAAGTCAATATATCACATATATATTCATATTCATACAAGTATCAAGTAAGGGACTCATATCTACCTAAACAAGACACAACATTACATCAATTTAGCTCATATAGCATATAATCTTTTAGACACCTAGGAATGACCCTTAACATCATTTAGTCAACCTATTCATTATATTAACATCATCACAATAACCATTATAGACTCATATAACCTAATTAGGAACAACCATATACAACTCTAAGACTACACATTTAACACATAGTCATAGCATAACATGATTACCTAAATAGTATCAATAGAATAACACACACTTTCACATACAGGTAGATATGATCATACTTCACATAATAAACTACACAAATCAACATAATACTTCAAGTAGTTGCCGACAAGGCCATGATCATCAATATACTTAAAATAACGCTGACAATGCCACATCAATTCACATAACACCGCCACCATAAGTGGACCAAACCAATCACAATATAATTGAAGTCTAAATAACATTAATAAAAAGGAAATAGGGCAGTATACCACCTCTCATCCTCAACATTTCAAGCCAATACCATATCATCCAATTCAACCTCACATGGCCCTTACCCATGACCGTGAACACCAATTCAATACATAAACTATAATACTCAATGAAATCTAAACCAATTCAATATAGATTCAATAATATAAGAACAATTAGACATCAATTTAATACAATTCTTATATCATTAGAAAGCCCATAAGAAAACTACACATGAATCCATAAACATTAGACCAATATCAAGTAACCCATAAATTGGTCAAAAATTAGGGTTCATCAATTACATGGGTTCATAGGTTAATTAAGCTAAAATCATATTAATAACAACAATTCAATCACTAAACAATGATTAAAAACCATTAATGCAAGAACCCATGGTAGATCATGAAATAGGTCAATTCAACTTTAGAAAACTTTAGAAAACATCTTTGAAAGTTGAGATCCTTGATGAAACGAGTTTCAAGGATAAAAAATCATACCTTAATGAAGCTAATTCTTCAATTTGGTGAAGAATCTCCACTCAATTTGTCACACCAAGTTTTTCCTTGACTTTGGACTTCAATGGAGTCTTTTGGGAATTCTTAAGGGATTTTGGGGTTTTGATTTTGAACAATGAAATATTCAATGTGTTTAAGACTTAAAAACACCTTTAAAATACCCAATATTCCCCTTAGGAACCGCCAAACCTTCTATTTGGAAGTGGGGTGAAATTACAAGTTCACCCCTCACTTACAGTGAACTGCACACAGGGAGGCAGTCCACCAACGGTTGGCAGTCGACGGATCGTTTGTCCACAAACGGACCGTCCTATCCTTCCATTGGTTGGTTCAGAGACTTGACAAGGTTCTCCTCTCTCCGAATACTAAGTCCCCTCCAACGGCACCCATCGACGGGGCGTTGATTGGCCCACGAGCCGTTGATGCCTCCGTCGTTTGGGGCTGCCTTGGACAGTCTTGACACCAAGTTTTGGGTCCTTCCTCAAGGACCTTTGGATGGTCCTTGGGGATAATTTTCCAGACGTTTCCAACTCAAACATGACCTTATACAAGTTTAGGACCTCTTACATGAATTTCACCCAAAACAAAAACGTAAAACTCAACAAAACATGCCTAGACACATAAGGTCATTTCAAGGAACATCTTTCGAACGCCGTGGACGTTCTTGGATGTTTGACCTCCAAACTTCACGAAACTTGACACACTGCCTATATATACCATAATAACTCATTTAAGGACTTCAAAACATCATGAATCACAAATAAACACATAGAAACACATATGAGGCACTTAGGTGACTTAGTCGTCGAACGTTTTGGTCGTCCCTTGACGTTTGACTTCCAATGAACCTAATATTTTAGCTACTGCCTCTAAAACACTATATAGATCATTTTAGAACCTTATACCATCTTAACAACAATGTTAGGCTCTAGTTCACCTATGTCATTTTTGGGACCTTACAATTACCTTCCAACTTCATAGTAGTAGTAACAAGAGAACTTGAAATAGAGGAAAATATTGATCTAATATCACTTGAAGATTCATTTTTCTAGAGACTTCAATTAGAGATTCAACTTTCTCTGACATTATTGCTTCAACAACTAGATGAAGTACAAAAAAACTAAGTTTCTTGGATTTGGGTGCGGGTGCCCAATACGGGTGAGGATTTAGAGGTTGGATCCTTCATGATAAAATTTGTAAGATTCGGGGATATGGATCCATGTATGGATACGGGTGCAAGTATTCACCTAAAAATAAATATCTATAAATAAAGTTATAAAACCTAAATTATGAGATATTTTTTGGAAAACTTGACGAGATTCTTGTAAAGAGATTAAAGAAAAAAGAGTGACCTAGAAATTTCTATATAAAAAGTATTCATTTTCTTCAATTTCATTTTATGTATTGATTATAGAAATTATTAAAATTGTCCAAACTTTTGGTTGACCATTTTGGACACTGATATTACACCCACACCCATGTCATGTCGACACAAGTGTGATTCCAACAGTGAAGAGTCTAAGCAACTTAGAAAAACAATGTTTGGTGAAAAGAACTTGAAACAGAAAACAGAAGAAAAAATGTTCCTCTTCATGACTTTGAAATGTGGTTGAGACCTTTCCATATCTGAACTGAACAAGAAATTTGCTGAAAAGAGAATTAGGAAGAAATATCCCATGAAGTAATTGTTTTTACTGAAAATTATTTCGGTTGCCGAAGATTATAGGACATGTGATGGGTAAGACTAGAATGAATTACTGACCTTCACAAACTTGAAATGGAAGTTTGAGATGACTGGAAAAATCTGCTGAAGTGCCTTATAGTAAAAGAAGATATCAGAATAGTCATCAAAAGATCTATTAAGAAGGTCACCGGAAAGGCAACTTCAGTCTCTACAAAAATAGAGGATCTCATACCATGATTATGATGCAAGTGTATTTCACTTCTGGCGGAGGTAGGAATTCTATCAATGGGGTTAATAAAAGATGTTGTTGCCTGGAATCGAACCTGTCACCCAAAGCTCACATAGGAAAAATACTAAACCCTATCAATCGTTGAGCTACTCCTTTGACATATGTTTAGGGGGTTCAATTTTACATTTATACACGTACGCAAAAAAATTGATCTTATATATATGTGTAATTTTTTCGAGGGGGGTCGGATGAACCCTGGACATACTGTACATCTGCCCCTGCTAGATATATGCAAATAGCTAGACATAAAATATCAAGAGCATATCCCTAAGATCATGCCTTTTACCTAAAATATTTGACTATTATCTTATATACAATCTATAATAATTTAACTACTCTTTGACAATATCTTATCACTATTAAACTAATAGGTATGTGTTCTCTTTACTTCTTCGGCTCACCGCTGGAACATTTTCCAAATTGACATGTCTAATAAAAATGGTGTATTACCTTCGGCAAGTTTGTTCTGATCACATTCTAGCATATTTTGAAAATTTTAGTGTGAAATCTTTTGGACCTAATATTTCCATCACTTGTGTACTGCGGAATGACTCCTAAAACTATCTTCCTCAAATTTTTGCAACCACTCATTCCATATGGAAAGTTGATGAGCAAAAATGCCTATGACTTATATTGTTTTGTCTTTGAGTATGAATATTCAAAAAGCTTTAGAATTCACCATGGAATAGTTTGTTTGTCGTATACTATGTAACATCCCAGATAATTTTTTAGATAAGACTCGAACCATCCTTTGTTGTGAGTAGAATTTTATCGAGGAATTTAAAAATTTTCCTAAATATTGAGGTCACTAGATTTAGCACCTTGAGTTCCAAAAAGAACTAGAGAGAATTCATTCAAGTCATTCCTAGGTTCCTTGAAGTTTTGAGTCAACTTAAAACGAGCATAATTTCGGTACATGATGAGTTAGGCGGGCCATAAGATATCAAATGAAAGTTCTTTGGATTATATTTCCAACACCACTTAGTTTGCTAAGTCTCAAATTTGGATGAATGAAATATGTCCTTTTGAAGTCAGTTTGTCCATTTAAGAAAAGTTACCCAAAATTATGAGGGGTATTTTAGTCTTTTACTTACCCCTTCAGCTTAAATGGTTTAAGTAATAATTTAGGGTTCTAAAATGATTAGAGTCAGTTTCATTCATCCTCATTACGCTTAGAGTTTTAGAAGAGAGTTCAAGAAGAGAAAAAAGGAGAAAAGAGAAAAGGTTCAAGGCGTTTGCTGAGATTCCTGAGTTTTGTTGCCAATATTTGCCAAGGGTTTGATCCCTAAGAGCTATGTAAGTTTTCATAGTGTTGGAATCATTCACCACACACCGATCATGAGCTTCATTTATTAATTTCATCCATAAGTTTGGGGTATATTGAGTTTGATCTTGATGAGTTCTTGATAAGTGTTCTTGAAGTTTCATTCTAAATCTTGATTGTTTGGGGTTTTAATGAATTCTTGAAATGAAGGTTAGTGATTTGAGGGTTGTTTTGAGTAGATTAGTGTATACTTAGGTTGGGTATTCGAATCTGAGTGAGTGGGGAAAAAACCACTTGAATCTAGGCGAACTAGGGTCAGAAAATGAGCAAAGAAATTCATTGGGATTTTCTGGGCAAGGGCTGGCGCGCTGCCCCACCATTGCGCCAGCAAAGGTTATCTATAGCTCAAGGCCTGGCACCCTGCACCACTTAGTGTGCCAAGGTCGCCTGCCCCACACCTTCTCAGTCATTTGGCCCGTCTGAGTTATTTCGAAGGGTACATTTACTCTCCTTTGATTCTAACTACTCTAAACTACTTATAAATACCTAAAATCATTCACAAAATGAATCATAACCTTGAATCCATAATTCAAATTCAAGACAGAGTTAAAAGTTAAGTCTTGAGAGTTCTTTCAAACATTTTGAGAAAGTCCTTTTGAGTCGAGTAAGTGAGTATGAGAATGACGAGAATATATTCACGAGTTTACATTATCATCGAGATCCTTCATATCATGAATCAAAACTCTTGAATTCATAATTTAAATTCAAGAAATAGTTAAGAGTAGACAAGAAAGTCTTTGAGATCAACTATCGATTTTGAGCTAAGTTTTAAGGAAGTAAGTATGAGAATGAGAAGAGTCTTATACATGAGCTCCATATTGTTATTTAGACCCTTGAGTCTAGTCGTTCATGCCCATAAATTCCGCATGAACTCCATAATTTGAGTATCTTTGAGAGCAGTAGTATCTTCAAGTTCTAAGTCTTGAGTATTGGGTTCTCAATTCTTTTGAAATTATATTCCTAATTTATGGGACTACCATATGTTATACATGAAGTTCCTTCAGTTGAGATGTTCATGCCCATAATTCTGCATGAATTCTATGAGTCGAATATTCTTGAGATGTGTAGTATCAGTTAGTTCTTAAGTCGAGATTGTTCATGCCCATAGTTTTGCATGAACCCTATGAGTTGAACATACTTGAGATGATCAGTAGTATCGGTTAGTCCTTCAGTTGATATTTTTCATGTCTATAATTCCACATGAACCCTCGAAGTCGAACATTTCGAGATGAGTAGTATTATTGAATTCTTGAGTTCTTGAGTTGTTGAATTCTGAGTGTTGAATTCTATGTATGATTATTAAAAACCTTGAATTGAGTCGTTCACGTCCATAATTCGACATGAACCCTATTTTGAGAAGTTTTTTATAATTATTTATTACTAATTTTTAAGACTTGAGCATTTGAGTTTAAGGAAGAGTAAAGTTGAGTTCATTTTCTTTAAATTGATATATGGGAACTAAGTATTCCCAAGAGTAAATGTTTTTACATTTAAGATGAGAGGAAACACCGATTTCTAAAAGGGTTCTTGAGCAGTTTTAAGCACTATCTCTTTTAAGAGAAATATTTTTGAGTAATAATCTCAAATCAAAGAAAGAGTTATGTTTTTAGACGTATGGGATAAGTTATATTTTGCGAGCATTATTGAGCACAAATATGGGGGAAAGTTCTAACAACTCACAACCCCCATAAACTAGTGGATCCACTTAGTTATTAGTATGTTCTATACCCTGGCAAAGTATAGGAAAGTTCTGGCAGGGTGGCCTAAACATTATATCATCACATAACTCATAGTGATGGTTGTCGGTTAGAGAATCTCCCACAGAGTTATATTGTATTTTTATACAAACTGAGTTATTATTGTAGGCACGTAATTTTTACCGAACCTAAAATTTTACCCCATTTTTAGAGCCGAAATATTTTATAAAATGTATGTATTAAATATTTTAACTTTTCGCTTATTAAGTTTATGTTTAAAAGATTTGAAAACAAAGTTATTGAATCACTTTTTAAGGTAAGTTTTATCTTTTGATTGTTTAAAAGAAATAAAAGGTGAAATATCTATATTGTTAAACTTTTTAAGCTAGTATTATTTAATTGTTTTTTATAGATATTTGACTTTTTCTTAGATCTTTGTTAATTCAAATAATTAGTTGATAGTTTATTATTTATAATTAAAATAAAACTATATAATCCAAAGCATAAAAAAAATAGAAGGAAAAAGAAAGGAACGGAACAGAAAAAAGAAACATAGTAAGATAGAAATAGAGAAGAATAAGAAAAAAGTAAAATATTTTGACTTGTTCAAACGGAAAAAGAAAAAATAAGGAAAAAGAAATCATCAGCAAATTATACTCCTACTTCCTCACGTTTTCCTCAACATTTCACACTCCTACTTCCTCACAACTTTATCACATTACCCACTTCACATGAATATAGGAAGAAAAAGTCAATAAACTAAAGGAGACCCACAAACACACGTAAAAGAAAAATCTGTCCTATTTATAGAGAACAACCTACACAAAAAAAAAAAAAAGATTCAGCAACTGACTCCTCTATGCTTATAACATATAATATTCGTCCATTATTATATAGGTTTTTTTTAATTCACAAATAGAAGTTGAGTCTTGAGGTTTGTTTTCGCGGTTTCAAGTTCGTGCCTTCTGATTGTTAGTTCTTTCTTCATGTGAACTAATTCTCACAAGAGGTAACATTTATTTGTATTTTATTTTTGTATAATTTATGTCATTATTGTGCAAGAATTGAATCCCATATATTGAAGTTCTTCAAATCCAGTATATTAAAACCCCTTGATATTTCTTTGATGTTATAATACCAATTATATTAATCAAGATTTTTATTTTTGTCAACTATAGTGTAACAATGGTAGAATACATGATTATGTCTTACATGCTTAAAGGTTCAATTTTCTTGATATACTATATGAAGATAGCGATGAACTTTATTTTGTTTAAGTTTTACTTTAGCACATTCGTTGATGACTGATTCAAGTGACAAGTGAACGAGATTATTTTCCTTGCATAACTTTTGAATCCCTTAAAAACATATCTAAAAATATACAAAATGTGTTATCTGATGGCAATTTCTATTCATGAATCGTATATGTATTTTTGCTTAATTAGTACTTAAGTTAAGATTTCATTTAATTTGTTTTGTCATTTGGTTTCAAAAATAAAATAAAAAAAAGCAAAAAGAACAAATATTAAATAAATAAACAGAATGTAATATAAAATATACATGAAAGAGGAAAAAATAGAAATAAAAAAAAATTAACAAAACGTAAGGGGAAAAATGATTGAAAAATATATATAAATAAAGAAAAGTGAAAAAAAAGAAACAAAATATTATTATTTTTTTTAAAAAAAAAAACAGAACTTAAAAGAAAAAAAAACAAAGCGTGAACAAAAAATAATGAAAGAAAAAAGAAAAACAGAATAAGAAACATAAATAGAAAATGTATAAAAATAAAAGAAATTTTTTTTTTTAAAAAAAAAGCAAAAGGTAAAAAAAACGTGCAAGAAAGTTGAGAAAAAGAAAAGAAAAGAAAAGAAAAGAAAAGAGAAGAAAAAAAAAGGGAAAAATATTAAAAAGAAAATTTATCTAAAGAATAGTCCTAATATTTTTAAACTTTTTTACTAAAACAAATTATATATTTCATAAAATTTATTTACTATTTTAAACCTAACTAATTAAAAAAAACAATCCTAAAATTATCATAACTCTAAAAATCTAACGGCTAAATAAATTATAATGATAACAATTAGATACAATTATATATTCTATGCATAATAAAAAATACAAATACACGCAAATAATTTATTATTTTTTTTACCAATTTTGAAGTTTCTAATTAGTGGACACACACACAGAAAAGAAGACAAATAAAAAATTTATTAAGACAGTTTCAAATAAGATTAAAATAATTTTGAGGGTAAATAACATTTGTTTTAATTATTAATCTAATAATATAATATTAAAAAAATTAAGTCAAGTCATACTAAAGTCAATAAAGCGACCGTGCTAGAACCACGGGATTCGAGGGGTGCCTAACACCTTCCCTTCGGTCAACATAATTCCTTACCCGAATTTTAGTCCGCAGACCAATAAAAAAATAGAGTCAGATTTCCTTTTGATTAGGGATCCAAATAAGGTGACTTGGAACACCAAAACTCAATTCTAAGTGGCGACTCTAAAAAATAATCTCTTTTCAAAATGTCACTTCAATTGGAAAAACTCTATTCTTTCAAAACACTAAATCAGTTTGTTTGTTTATTGAGAAAAAAGAGGGGTGTGACAATTATTGTATTATTCAATAAATTGAGTTGATATCTACTGTTTTAAAAGCATTCCACATATATATTGCATCTTTAATTGTTGCTTTATCTTGAGTTGACTATCCAGAACTTAGTATATTATTGTTGAGTTGAGCCTTATTTTTCTGAGTTAAGTTGAACTATGTTTCACTGAGTTGAGTATCTTATCCTTGAGTGCTTCTCCGTTGAGTAAGTTTGAGTACCTTTGAGTATCGTTAATATGAGTTGAGAAAAGGTAAGTATGTTTCTTTTCCATCAGCCCAAGCTTATGTTTATGTTTTAGAATTCCCCTTACATACTCGTACATTCCATGTACTGACGCCATTTGGCTTGCATTATTTCATAATGCAGATGCATGTAGCTAGGGTCATCAACAAGAGCTTTGTTGATACCACTTGCAATTCCAGCCGGCTTTGGTGAGCCTTCTTATATTCTGGAGGACTTCACATTTGTCTCATAATTAGTAATTTTGAGATGTCTTGGGTCTTACCCCGAAATCCTTCTGTAATAGTAGAGGCTTCATTGAAAGAGATTAGAGTTTGAGAAGTCTGTTTATTTATCTTGTTAATTGTTTTAAAGACTTGAGTTGTCTATATCTGGCTAGTTGAATGTTCTATTATATTCATTGTTAATCATTTGAGTTAAAGCTTTGTGTTTGAGTTCAATAATTTTATTCAGTTTTAAGCTTTGTATGCTTGTTTTAGTCTTTCACTTGTAGTCAGTCAGGATGAGGGTTGGTATGTGGATCAACAATGGGCCTCGAGTGCCGGTCACGTCCAATTGTAGGCTCGGGTCTTGACATGTACTTCCCTATCCACTGTAAGTTATTTAATATGATTATAGCACCTGGATGGATTGACTATTTTGTGGAAAAAACTAGTGTTTTATCTCATTCATTAGCCAGGTACATTTGGATTTTTACCTGTTAGCGGAAACGTGAAACTAAAGAACAAGGAAGAATAACAATATTTAACGTGGTTCAGATCAAAATGTTCATATGTCCACCAAAGAACAACTGCATCAATATTTATTTCACTCTACAAAGAATACAAGTGAAATACTACAAGAGAGAGAACACAAATGCCTTAGAAGGTGAGAAGGCAAGTGAGAGGATGATTTGAAAATGAATTAAGAGCTACCTATTTATAGGAATAAATTCATCCTATTGATGCCATCCATGACATCACTATGTGTCAAAATTGTCAAGGTTAAGAATATGAAACCATTTTATGGTTTGCCTAAATTTCACCTACCAAGATACAATATTTGACTTTTATTTTGTACTAATTATCTTCCTACCAAATATTCATGTTAATTCATCTTCCATTTAGTTTGATTCCACAAGAACCAAAACCAACTCTTTCAATCTCCACCTTGGTTTGTGTTCCAAGCATGCGTATAAACAACTCCGGCCAAAACTTCTAAGCTTACTGGGCAATCCCATTGTAAGAAACAAGAAGAATCAAACCTTTGTTGAACATACCAGCTCCACCTAGCAGTTGTTCTCTTAGAGTTGCATCAATTGATGCATACTCCCGCCAAGTCCTTGTAGTGTGCAAACTTGGCAAGCGGGACTATTTTGGTCAACATGTATGCAGCGTTATCATCTGTGATAACCTTCTCAACCTTGATAGCTCCCTTTTCTACAACATCTCGAATAAAATGAAATCTGACATCAATGTGTTTGGTACGCTCATGAAATCTTTGATTTTTAATCAAATGAATAGCACTTTGACTATCACATTTTAGAATTGATTCAAGCTGAACTGAACTCAATTCTGCCACCAAACCTTTCAACCAGATAGCTTCTTTCACTGCCTCCGTTGCTGCCATATATTCTGCCTCTGTTGTACACAAAGCGACAATCGACTGTAAAGTCGATTTCCAACTAACGGCACTACCGACGAGAGTAAAGATGTATCCAGTTGTGGACCTCCTTCGATCAAGATCCCCTGCATAGTCAGAATCTACATAACCAAGAATTGAAATACCTTCACTTTTCCGGAAGGTTAGGCCAACATCAGGAGCTCCTTTGAGATATCTCAATATCCACTTGACAGCTTCCCAGTGCCATTTTCCTGGATTTGCCATGTACTTGCTTACCACACTTACAGATTGGGCAATATCTAGACGTGTGCATACCATAGCATACATAATGCTACCAACAGCACTCGCATAAGCAACCTTTGACATATGCTCCACCTCATCCATAGATTGAGGCATTTGTAACTCTAAAAGCTTGAAATGAGAAGCTAACGGTGTACTTACAGGCTTGCTCATATGCATATTGAATCTTTCAAGAACTTTTCCGATGTACCTCTTCTGAGAAAGATGTACAACACCATTTTCTCTTGAAATTTCCATTCCAAGGATTTTCTTTGCAACTCCTAGATCCTTCATGTCAAATTCCTTGCTCAACAGTTTCTTCAAAATATTTATCTTTGTGATGTTGTTAGCAGCAATAAGTATATCATCAACATACAACAATAGATAAATCATAGAGTTACCAGACATATTCTTGTGATACACACAACTATCAAATGTACTCCTCGAAAATCCATGTGTAGTCATAAATGCATCAAACCTCTTGTACCACTGTCTAGGGGATTGCTTCAAACCATACAAAGACTTCTTCAGTTGGCATACATGGTCTTCTTTTCCTTCAGCTCGGAAACCTTCAGGCTGATCCATATAGATTGTCTCTTCTAGATCACCATGTAAGAAAGCAGTTTTGACATCAAGCTGTTGAAGCTCTAAATCAAATTGTGCAACCAATGCTAGTAGCACGCAAATTGAGCTATTTTTCACGACTGGAGAAAAGATCTCATTGTAGTCAATTCCCTCCTTCTGACTGAAACCCTTTGCAACCAATCTCGCCTTGAACCTAGCATCTTCCACTTCTGGAGTACCTTCTTTCTTTCTGTAGACCCATTTGCATCCAACTGTTCCCATCCCCTTTGGCCTTTTAACTAAGACCCATGTATCATTTTTGTGAAGAGACTTCATCTCTTCCATCATGGCTAACTGCCATTGTGCAGCATCTTTGAAAAAAGTTGCTTCAACGTACGAAGAGGGCTCGAGATCCTTAATCTCTTCTTCTGCAGCTACGAACGCATGTGCAATCAAATTTTCTTGCTCTATAAGACATTCCGGTTTCCGTATCTGCCTTTTGTCGCTTCCCTTCGCAATTGTGTATGGTTCATTGGAAGAAAGTTCTTTAAGATCTGCATCTTTTGACTCATCAATTTGAGTCTCTTGATCCCATTCCTTGGTAAGCTCCACCGGTAGCTCCACCTGCTCGTTGTTCTCGTTTCTAGATAACTCCGCAGAAATTTTACGAGGATCAAGTATAGAGAATTCATCAAAGGTAACATCTCTACTAACTACAAATTTGAGTAAAGACAAACACCACAGTTTGTACCCTTTTACTCCATTTACATATCCTACGAATATGGCCTTTTTAGCCCTTGGTCCAAGCTTACCTTCATTAACATGATAATAAGCTGGACACCCAAATATTCGCAAGTATGAATAGTTAGAGGGTTCACCTGACCAGACCTCATTCAGAGTCTTAAAGTCAATCGCTGATGCTGGAGACCGATTGACAATATGAGAAGTAGTATGAACTGCTTCAGCCCAAAATACTTTGGACATCTTAGCTTGTAAGAACATACAACGAGCCTTCTCAAGAAGAGTTCTGTTCATTCTCTCGGAAACTCCATTCTGATGTGGTGTGTGCCTGACCGTCTTATGCCTTGCGATCCCATGAACCTTGCAGAAATCATTGAACTCTTCACTGCAAAACTCCAAGCCATTGTCCGTGCGAAGATACTTGATTTTCCTCTCCATTTGATTTTCAACAAAACTATTCCACTCTTTAAATGCTTCAAAAGCATCACCTTTTGTCTTCAGGAAACGCACCCAAACCTTTCGCAAAAAATCATCAATGAATGTGAGAAGATACCTCTTTTTTCCCTTCGATGGAAGCTTAGAGGGACCCATAAATCTGAATGGATGTAGTCTAGCACCCCTCCCGTCTTGTGCTTGTCAGTGCTGAAGCTGACCTTTTTCTGCTTCCCTAAGACGCAGTGCTCACAAAATTCAAGTGTGCTGATCTTCTCACCATTCAAAAGGTTGCGGTTGCTCAACATCTCCAATCCTCGTGTGCTCATATGTCCTAGTCTTATGTGCCATAATTTTGCATTGTCATCATTAGATAACTACACTGTAGATGCATTTACAGAGCCAATAATGGTGCTTCCCGCAAGTGTGTAGAGGCCATCCTCCAGCTTGGCCTTTAACATGACTAAAGACCCTTTCGTCACTTTCATAGTTCCTCCTTCACTCATGTACTTATAGCCTTGTTTATCTAAAGTACCCAGGGAGATCAAATTCTTCTTTAGATCAGGTACATGACGGACTTCTGTAATAGTCCTCACAATTCCATCATGGCAGCGAACATGAACTGAACCAATGCCAACTATTTTACAAGTTGCATTATTGCCCATTAATACAGTTCCTCTGCTTGTTTCATAGTTGCTGAACCAATCTTTTCGGAATATCATATGCAGAGTACAACCAGAGTCTAAGACCCATTTGTTGTCATAGACTCCACTATTGCATGATGTTGTTAGTACATAATCATCATCATTATCATGTACTTGCTCAACAATGGATGCGCTCGCCTTTTCTTTGGACTTCGACATAGGGCAATCTCGTTTAAAGTGCCCCTTCTTGTGACAGCCCCAACAATCCGCATTCTTTTTGTTCACACGAGACTTTGATTTGTACTTTTATTTGCTCCTTCCCTGTTGGCTAGTACGACCTCTTACAAAGAGTCCACTAGCTTCGTCACTTTTGTCTCCTTCAAAATGCATCCGCACATCACAAGAGTTTAGTGCTTGCCGCACTTGCTCAAGTTTAATAGGTTGTTTTCTATACATCATTGAATTCTCAATATCACGATATTTTGAAGTCAATGAAAATAGCAAAGAATATGCAAGTGTCTCCTCGTCCTTTTTAATTCCAGCAGTTTGTAAGTCCATCACAAGTTCATTGAACGCATCTAGATGGTCTTGCAACAAAGTACCTGAATCCATCTTAAATGTATGAAGACGTTGTTGTAACAACATCCTTGTTGTCACTGACTGATCCTGGTAAAGCCCTTCCAGCTTTTCCCATAACTCTTTGGTCGTCTCTTCGGTACTTGTACTCACTTCACAAAGTACGTAAAGTGCAAGGGACAGTTGGATTGCACTCAATGCATCTCCTTCAATCTTTTCCTTGTCGGAATCTGATATCTTATCGGGGTACTTTCTGTCAATAGCATGGATTGAACCTTCCCTCCGCAGTAACGCTATCATCTGGATTTTCCAGATATTGAAGTTGTTGCGCCCACTAAATCTATCAATTTCAAACTTCATGGAACTCATTTTTTTTACTAGTTCTTCCTTTTCTACTACAATGTATTTGGAACTACAGAAAGCCAAAGTAATCCTTTTCTGATGTGGAAGTTCAGACTGTGCTGCAACCACAGAGCATACTCAGACAGAACCTTGGCTCTGATACCATTTGTTAGCGGAAACGTGAAACTAAAGAACAAGGAAAAAAAACAATATTTAACGTGGTTCGAATCAAAATGTTCATATGTCCACCAAAGAACAACTGCACCAATATTTATGTCACTCTACAAAGAATACAAGTGAAATACTACAAGAGAGAGAACACAAATGCCTTAGAAGGTGAGAAGGCAAGTGAGAGGATGATTTGAAAATGAATTAAGAGCTACCTATTTATAAGAATAAATTCATCCTATTGATGTCATCCATGACATCACTATGTGTCAAAATTGTCAAGGTTAAGAATATGAAACCATTTTATGGTTTGCCTAAATTTCACCTACCAAGATACAATATTTGACTTTTATTTTGTACTAATTATCTTCCTACCAAATATTCATGTTAATTCATCTTTCATTTAGTTTGATTCCACAAGAACCAAAACCAACTCTTTCATTACCTCAATGCAATCTCGTTCACTTTGAAAGACTCTTCTCAGGGCCCCAAATTTGACACCTAGGTCATGTCAAGGCACCCAACAAGCCACTACCCTTTCAAGGTCGTGACAAAACACCACAAACCATAACCCTTGCCACGAAAATCCTCTATGACAATGCTTACAACAGTAACATAAATAAGATAAAAAGAGATATTGTTGACACCCGATTTTGCTCTATGCAATTCGAGTTAACCCAATATATATATATATATATATATATATATATATATATTGTAAAAACTCTTTTTAATTAGTTTCGATTAGTTCTTCAGAAATAATTATATAATTATACATATTGACTTATATAATTTTCATCTTTTATATAAATATTTAATAAATAGCTAAAAATAAATGTTTAGTATAAATACGTATTTATTTCCTTTAAATTAGTGAATTTATAATTTTGTATTTTAAGTAATGAACTTAGGTCTTGATAATTATTTTGTATTATTTGAATTAAGAAGCTCAAACAATTGATCGATAAGTATTCATCTTATATTTTATTTTATTTTTTTAGCCAAATTAATTATTGGACTCAATTTGGCTATATCTAAGTTTAATTTGATTAGAACAATAATAAAAGTGGCCAAATTTCCAGCCTTCACGTGTGCTTCTTCTCTCACTTTTCTTCCTCCAAAACCCAAAGTAAAAAAAAAATCCATAATTTCTTCATCCAACTACACTATCCACCACCATTGACAATCCCTCCCTCCATAGTCAAAGATTACAAATCACTAGCCCAAATTGTTGACTTAAGGTTAGATAAATCTCATCATAATCTAATTCGAATCGGAAGATATTACATCTAATCCGGATTTTTAGGAGATGTTTTTCTCTCTCATTTTCTCCTCCATTATTTTTTCAATCAATCTTTCATCTCCCGCTAAAATGATTTTTGAATCCAAGCCTTTGTTTTTGCTATAAATACATGGTATTGATGCCATTTAGAAATATACTGGAAGAGGGACACGAGGAGAGATTTCTACCATTAGATACAAAAAATAGAGACAGAGAAAAAAAATAGGTATAGAAACATTTAAAAAAAAAAGAGATGGTAAAAGAAAGACGGACAAGAGAGATAGGATTAAGATAAGTTTGGAGAATTCGAAAGCTCTTAAGGGTAAAAATAAAATAAAATAAATAGAAACAAAGAGTTTTTCAATTTGAATTCGAAGTTATTTTATTTTTTCGGAGCTCATCGAGATCGGCTCATAGTGATGGTAGTTCTTCGTGGTTAAGCTCATTGTCCCAGTTCCTGTCCTAAAAAAGGTAATATCCCATTCTCTTTGTTAAATTCTTCTTTATCTTACTATTTTTTTATTATTATTATTATTTTATTTTATTTTTGGAAATTATCAATTTTTGTGTTTATGTTGGCGTTGTGATTTTCTGATTTCCTTAATGTTATGGTTTTAACAGTTGAATGTTGGCGTTGTTTATTTTCTGATTTCCTTAATGTTAAAGTATTCGTTACTTATTCTTAGGATCTTTCGTATAGATTTCGAGTTCAAATCAACTAACTATAGGCAATTTAATGAATAAAATTTAATCTTTGATCCTCATAGTCAACATATTCATGCCCCATGTTATTATTATTATTATTATTATTATTATTATTATTATTATTATTATTATTATTATTATTATTATCATTATCATTATTATTTTTGTATGCATTGACTAATATACATATGTTTTCCAATAACTATTTATTCTTAAATTAGTAAATGTTTGACTTTTTTACTAGAGGGTATTTAGCTTTATCTGTTAACTCATTTTTTTTATGGCTTATTAATTGCTTCTTGTAATGTGTTAGCTGTGATTAATTCTAAGTTTTTTGAATTACCATTCTAATTCTTATTGTGTATTTTTTTGGCATGAATCTCTTGTTCCGAGTCCAATTTGGAGACTCTCTCCTTCACTCCTTGCATCTCGAGTTTGGTTGAAACTCAACACTCTTCCTTATTCGAATTAACTTTGTCATTGTTTCCAAGTTTAGGAAGCCGATATAAACTAAAGGGAAGTCAAGACATGCTAAAATATAGTTTCTACAGGTTTGGAAGGCATAAATACGAGTCTGTATACATCCAATATACACTGGTATACATTATATGTATACAAAAACGGGAATTGAGCAAAGAGGCCCAATTGCAGCAGTTCTTGAGGTTTAATTTGGGCTGAAACCCAAGTCATTTACAACAACTAGACTTGGGCCTAAGTCAATAATTTCCTTAGTTATTTGACTTATAATTATTGCTTATTTATGATTTGTTTGTTTAACTCTAACCCTTTAATTGATTTGGTTTAATTAAATTAAATTCCCCAAAAGTTGAGCTATATTCTTTATGTTAGTTTATTTTAATACAATTTTATTTTTATACATTATTTGATAATCTTTAGTCAAAACTTTAATTTATTAATCAATTAATTTAAAGTAGTTTAGCATGATTTAATTAACCAAATTGATTAATATCATCTGTAAAGTGATTCGGATAAATTCTTACATAGTATGTTTAAAAACAAAAAAAGTTTAATTTTTTATCTCGTCTTTAAATGTTAATCTTAAGGTCATTTTTATTAGTGCTAATCTTAACCATTTTTCTTTTAGAAGTTTTGATCACTTTCAGATAATTAAACTAATTTCATTTTCCTAAAAAACTCAACAACAAAAAAAATCTTCTTTTGTACACTTAATTATTTTTTCTCAAAGTCAGTCAAATATTTAACCTAAGTCGTAGGATAACCGCGTGTTAGCGGCTACTTTAAGTGATAATGCCTTCTTAAAGTAGTAATAAGAACCTCTTACCCATTTTCTCCATTTTTTTAAAGACTTAATCTGTAAGAGTCTTTTTAAATTATGTTTTCTTAATTTCTTTAAAAAATTAAGTGGGGACTCTTTTCTAAGTATTTTTTTTAAATTTGTTTTATACTTGAACATTTCAAAAGAGTGATTTTTCTAGAGATAGTAAAATTACGGCATAACAGAAATGGCGACTCCGATGGGGAGTTAATAGATTCTAACCATAACAGACTTAGGTTAATTATTAAGGTTTGTGGCATATGCTTACTTGCTTGCTTTATTTTACATGCCTAATGCTTTATTTTTTATGCTTATGTGATATAAACTATTTATTTGTTATTGTTTATTAAAAAGGTTTATTTGTTACTGCTTTATAGAAATTGTGTATTTGTTACTGCTTTATAAACTGTCATTCTGCTCATACTTTTTCCAATTCTGGAAAATTCACACAATCACACGTAGACGCGAGGTGTGTTTTGCGCACCCGCAAATTTATTTCACAATCCCAAAAGTTAGGAGAGTTGGTATATGCGCGGGGTGTCCGAATCTTTTTCCATGTGACCACGTAGCCTCCTCACTCGAGTTGTCCACTCGAGAACCTTGTGTCTAGTAAGCCAAATCATAAAAAACATAAGATAGAGCTGAACCACCCCTCAATTTAAGTCATGCATGCATATACCTTAGGTGGAACAATCCTGGGTATCGATTCCGCATTTAAGAAGTCCACCCTTGTGTCGAAGGGTTTCACGACTCAACGACCAACGAGCATACTTTGTGCAACGTGATAATGATAGACGGATCCAAGCCTAATTTTGAAATAGTTGAGTTTGAAAATTATATGTTTATTTTATTTTTTAGGATGAATTCAGTCCCCCAAGTGCCTAAAAATAGGATGGTCGATGTAATAACCCTAAAAATAAATAAGATAAATACTTAAGATGTCAAGAATGCTTGCGATTAGACAGAGGCTCACACGATTTCATACGCGTAGAACCAAACCTCAGAACCCTTACTACGACCAAGCCAACTAACTTGGGGAGTTAGTTGAGCTTGGAAAGGTTGGAACCAACCAAGTAAGGCTCTCGAAAACGAAGATTTAATCAAAGGAGTCTTTACCGGAATTAAAAAGAAGAAATCTTGAGTTTTGAGGGTCCAGGGGTAAAATGGTCTTTTCTAGGCCAAGGGTAATATTGTAATTACCCTAAGGAATTTAATTAAAGAATTAATCCGGGTTGGGTCGACCCGAAATGATCCATCTCGCAAAGGGGCAATCTACCCGAGTTCGAACCCCACTAGAAGCAACGAATTGATGATTTAATCATCAATTAAAATCTGATTTTTTTAAGGGCATAATGGTCCTTTCACTAAGCTAATTGAATCAGGTTTTAATTTAATTTTATAAGGAGTCCTAGTTTGACTAATTCCCAAACTAAAACTCCTATTATTAGACTCTCTCTCACAATCTCTCTCTCACATTTCATCACCTCTCTCACGTTGGTTTCTGCCAAAACAATAAAGAACAGAAATAATATTAAGAGTTCTTCACACTTGAAGAACTCATATGAAATTTTAAGAAAAACAAAGTAACCAAAAACGTTAAGGCAAAGAGGAGTTGTCCGTCGAGTGGTGTGTACGTTGAGGAAGCTTGGACTAATTTTTGGAGAGGGTTTTGGGCAGCAAATTCATCGTTTGAACATCAATTAAGTTATGGGTTTCTTCTCTCTTGGTCCCTTTCCCAAGAGACCCCTTACGATTCAAGATATTCACTCCGAAAGTAGGTTGTTTCCCCGTTGTATGTCCTTGTCACTAGCTCCCAATGATTTCGTAGGTTGGGTTTGTTTGCTGGTAGATTTAGGTATGTGTGATGTTTTTATGTTGAATGTGAATATGTTTATGTGAGTGAAATCACGAAAATGACAACTAATGTGTGATCGGAAAAAAAATGCACGTTTCGAAGTGAGTTTAGCCACTGTTTTGGAGACGTGTAAAGGCATGTTATTTCTTGTATTTTATGTGCTAAAGTTGTGCATACTGTGATGTTCATATGGTGTGTGAAGTTACAAATTTTGAGTGAAAACGCTTCACTAATGTAACCCCTAAACTACACCTAATTACACACTAAGTGCTTGGTGAAATACCCAAAGAAACTAACATGAGAAGGTTGATGAAAGGAAGCTAAAAATTATGAATAAATTTCCAGATTAGTGTACTTTAAGTTTCGTTCAAAAGGGGGGTTGAAATCCGGAAATTTAATACATTTAAAAGAGGTGAGGCCACCAGGATTTGAACCTGTGACCTCACCCTTTAGCTACTGGTTTTCGCGAGAAAGGAAAAGAAAAAGGGGGCTGGGGGAATCGAAATGGGGTCTGTTGGGTTAGTAAGAAGAGAAAAAGAGTTAAAATAAATAAATGGGAGGCGTGGGAATCGAACCCACGACCTCCAGGTAGCGAGTAAAGGAAGAGAAAAATAAAGAAAAGAAAATGTGAGGCGTGGGAATAGAACCCACGACCTCAAGTCTGGAAATAGAGAGGAGCGAAATAATTAATAAATCAAGTGAGGTTGTGGGGGTTCGATCCCACAACCTCACTGCCAAACGCTTAGCCTAAGGAGTTTTAAATAAAAAAAAATTAGGAGGTTGTGGGGGTTCGAACCAACCACCTCACAGCCTCAGCGAAAATAAAAATTTAAATAAGGAGACTGTGGGGGTTCGAACCCACAACCTCCCTATCCCAGCGAAAAATTAAGAATAAATAAAAGAGGCTGTGGGGGTTTGATCCCACAACCTCTTGGTTTAGGCGAGATTGGGCAATATGATGGTAATGAAAAATAAAAAGGGGTTGTGGGGGTTCGAACCCACAACCCTTCGGCCAACTTAAGAGGAAAACTAAGTAGAAAATTAATGATACGACGTTAATGTTGGGATTTAATCTAGAGTTCTAATGTTATGAATATTAAAAATAAAATAAATGAAAAATGTAAATGATATCCAAGTGATTCAAACTTAGGTTTCCTCGCCCAAACTTCTGTATTGGTACATAAGTCATATGTGAACAAAAAATCCAAGAATAATGCCACCTACTTAGATCAAAATCAAGATCTTGGCATATATACAAGATACATAAGTCTTGTACTACATAATCTTAGGAATGTATGAATCACTTAACGAATTATGAATGAAGCCTTATGGCTTGTGTGTATAGACTCATAAGTCTAGTATACGTTTAAAAGTAAGTGAACCTAAGATGTATGTACTGAATAATGAAATGATGAAACCCTAGAAGGCTAAGTAAGGGTGAAACACACCAATGGACAAGTATATTGGCATATGATGAAATGAACATTCACGTAAAATGAGGTGAGTAATTATGAAGAATAAATGTGCTAATGACAATGAACGTGGTGACAACATGACATGAGGCTAATGCGAATGATGAGAGCAATCTCAAATGAGCCTAAGTAAATGTTACCAAAACGTACTCACCTATGAGAGTGTAAGATAATGAAGAGACCAGTCTCTATGAACACTCGAATGAAAGTATTGAGATTAACACACTTAATACTAAAGATGAGATGAGAAATCACCTAATGAGCTATGATGTCCTCATACTAGAAGCCAGCTTACATGACGTATGAGTTGAATGTAATGGAACTTTATACTGAGCACTGATATACTAGCTATGAGTGGTGATGCCTTCTTTCGGGAAGGGCGGAGGTTCACGTAACTCTCATGAGATGAGACTGTCCGGCTTGCCGGGTATGGGTCTCCTTATATCTCCTAGTCTTCGAACCTATACTGCCAATATAGGGATTTGGCGGGGTTAAATTCCCATGTACGCTAGCATGTTTTTGGGTAACCTAGGCCGGTGATTCCACCTCTTTTCGGTGTGCGGGAGACACTGGATTTCATGATGCTCACATGATCTATGTCGGCTAAAGTTAAAGTTCCCAATGAATGAATGAAGCCAGCCTCAAATAAAGCACATAATGAAATGAATGATATCAAAGGTGTTAGAATAGGATAATCAAGAGGTGAGCTAGACTCAAGTAATGACACTGGGTTATTCTTGATCATTGCACCGTAAACCCGATGAAAGTCTTAAACTACACCCTAGGTATAGCTGGTGTTCACAATGGCCTATGAACGAAATGAAATGAAGTACGTATGAATGAATGAAGCAGACTCTGTGTTTGCTAATGAAGACTCCCTAGTTGAGGTCCCACATGTTGAGCCCTTATTTTGGAAAGTCTTAATGTCAAGTCCATGATTCCAAGGTCTCATGGCATATGAATGAACAATATGAAAGAAGCTATGTGCTATATGTTATGTGCTATGGTATATGCTATATGTATGATGTTATGTGTTGTGTGCAATATGATAACTGTGATGATGCATGTTACTCTCATGGCATGACTTCTTAATCCAAATTTGGAAAGCTCACTGACTTTCCTAATCCAAATTTGGAAGGTTCACTAACTTTCCTAATCTCAATTTGGCAAGTCCACTGACTTGACTTCCCATAATCATGTTGTTAGGAAAGAGCTATCTTTTCTCATGCATGTCCTTGGTGTGTGCTTGCATATACCCATACTTAGTACAAATGTGTACTAACCCTATACAAACTCTACTATTTTAGGTGCAGGCACAGGTGGACGATAGAGCTACAGGATCATTGTTGCAGTTATTCGGACATCCAGCATTCATCCAGAGTTGGTAGGTCCTCATGCTTTCGAGGATGCTGCCTTTTATATTCTAGCTTAGTTTTAGAGTTGAGCTAGTGGAGCATGTTCCACTAGCATTTCTTTCCTGCTTTATTCAGACATTGTATTGGTGCCATTTTGGCAAGTACATCTTTATTATTATATTATACTATTTCTTTCATTTGATGATCTTAATATTAGATGGTTGATGGTGAACAATTATGAAATGATGAGAATGTTTTAACAAGTATGTTAGAAACAAAAAGTTTCAAATTTTCCGCTAAAATTAACCTATGTAAAGTAAGAATGACGTAAGTAGGCTTGTCTGCGACCTCTGAGAGGTCAACGACGCCGGTCTCGTCTGGGGTCTAGTTTCCAGTCGTGACAAAGTTGGTATCAGAGCACTAGGTTAAATTCCGAGAATAATGAGTTCACATCAACCACATTGAGTAGTTTCTAAGTCATGGTAGAGAAGTGCACCACTATCCTGGATTAGAGACTGCATGATGCGTAGGAAAACTTCTCTTTTTCTGATCTTATCATGCTTTTCCTAATGTCTAATTTCTTGGTGTTAGGAGCGTGTCTAACATTAATTCTTACTATTTTCAGAGAATGAATACTTGGAGGAACGTTGGTCAGAGGAGAGGAGGAGCAGCTGCTAGGAACAATCAGGTTCCACCCCAGGCTCCAGCTGAAGGAGTGGATATACCAGTTAACCCAGCTAGGTTGACTGATGCTGAGGTGAGGGCATCTCTGGCCCAGATTTTACAGGCCATTACTATGCAGGCCCAGGCTATGACTGCCCAGGTCAACCGGCAGGATGTTCAGAGGGAGAACCCATCGGTTCGTAGCATAGCTGACAGGCTGAGAGACTTCACAAGGATGAATCTTCCTATTTTCACAGGGTCTAAGACTTCAGAGGACCCCCAGGAGTTTGTGGATGAGGTGCATAAGATTTTGGTGGATATGGGGGCCATATATACTGAGAAGGCTGAGCTGGCTTCCTATCAGCTCAAGGATGTTGCACAGACTTGGTGCAAGATGTGGCAGGATAGCCGATCTTTGGGCGGAGTTCCAGTCACTTGGGAGCTGTTTAAGACAGCCTTTCTGGAGAGATTCATTCCCAGAGAAATAAGGGAGGCCAAGGTTGAGGAGGTCATCAACCTTAAGCAGGGATCTATGACAGTCAGGGAGTATTCCCTGAAGTTTGTTAAGCTATCCAGGTATGCTACTTTCCTTAGTATCTACTAGCAAGAATAAGGTGAGTACTGAAGTTTGTTAAATTATCCAGGTATGCTACTTCTCTTGTGTCTAACAACAGGGATGAGATGAGCAGGTTCCTCACAGAAATCAATGGATATCTGGAGGAGGAGTGTCGGTCTGCGATGCTCTATGATAATATGGACCTCTCCAGGTTGATGGTGCATGTCCAGCAGGTAGAGGACAGTCGTAAAAAGAGGGGTATTCGTGATGCTAGGAGGCCTAAGCCTCAAGATCAGGTTGGTCCAAGTCATGGAGGCCACAGAAACAATTTTAGAGTCCGTGAGCAGCCCAGGTTCAAGAAGGGGCAACAGAGTTCTGGGAACTCTAACTTTCAGAGGAGTACAGCACCTAGAGGAGGTAGACCTGAGCCCAAGAGGGGCAATGGAGGTGAGATGTAGCGTCCTAAAAAGAATTGTGCAAAGTGTGGCCGAGCTCACAGTGGAGAGTGCAGACAGGGCACTAATGCCTGCTTCGGTTGCGGTAAGAGTGGGCACATGGTTAGACACTGCCCACAGAGCAGAGGTCAGGCTGGAGGTAATGCTCAGCCTAGACCTAATCCACAGGGTGAAGCAGCAGCCGAGCCTCCTAAGAGGAACAGGTTCTATGCCCTGAAGGGCAGGGAGGAGCAGGAGAAGTCCGCTGATGTGGTCACAGATATGCTGCAAGTATTCTCAACTTCTGTTTATGCTTTACTTGATCCAGTGTCTACTCTTTACTTTGTAACTCCTTTGCTTGCTCTCACTTTTGAGATATTGCCTGAAGTTCTGCATGATCTTATAGTGGTTAGTACACCTTTAGGAGAGAATGTGAGAACTGATAGAGTATACAAGGATTGCCCAATAGTTGTAAGTGGTAAGACTATGTGTGCAGACTTGGTTGAGTTACCCATGCATGATTTTGATGTTATTCTTGGCATGGCCTAGCTTCACAGTTGTTATGCTTGCTTGGACTGTCATAGTAGAGTGGTGAGATTTCGTTTCCCTAATGAAGAGGAGCTAGTCTGGGAGGGGTACAACTCGAGTCGTCCTAACCTCTTGATTTCGAACCTTAAGGCCAATAAAATGATGTCCAAGGGGTTATTGTGTCATCTTGTGAGTGTTAATGATTTAGATCATGACATTCCTTCCATAGACTCGGTGCCTGTAGTGAATGAGTTCCTAGATGTATTTCCTGATGATTTGCCTGGAGTCCCTCCCCCTCGAGAGATTGATTTTGGTATCGACTTAGAACCCGATACTAAACCAATTTCAATTCCTCCTTACAGAATGGCTCCAGCTGAACTCAAAGAGTTGAAGCTGCAGTTAAAAGATCCCACTGACAAGGGTTTCATTCAGCCGAGCATATCATCTTGGGGCGCTCCAGTGTTATTTATGAAAAAGAAAGATGGAACTGTTAGAATGTGTATCGATTATCGGCAGCTCAACAAAGTCACTATAAAGAATAAGTATCCACTTCCCAGAATAGATGATTTGTTCGATCAGCTCCAAGGGTCTAGTTTCTTCTCTAAGATTGACCTTCGTTCAGGGTATCATCAGCTTAGGGTTAGGGATGGAGATATCCCAAAGACAGCCTTTCGTACCCGTTATGGTCACTATGAGTTCTTAGTCATGTCATTTGGTCTTACGAATGCACCTGCTGCATTTATGGACCTCATGAACCGAGTCTTCAGTGAATACCTTAACTCTTTCGTTATAGTATTCATTGATGACATTCTCATCTACTCTAGGACCAAGGAAGAGCATGAAAAGCATTTGAGACTAACCTTGCAGGTACTTAGACAACATCAGTTGTATGCCAAATTCAGCAAGTGTAAATTTTGGCTTAGATCAGTGACCTTCCTGGGTCATGTTGTGTCCGATCAGGGCGTGCAGGTGGATCCCAGGAAGACTGAGGCAGTGAAGAACTAGCCAAAGCCTCTTACTCCCACTGACATCCGTAGCTTTTTGGGATTGGTTGGTTACTACCGCAGGTTTGTGGAGGGCTTTTCTTCCATTACTGCCCCATCGACAGCTTTGACTAAGAAGAAAGCCAAGTTTGAGTGGACGGAGACTTGTGAGAGGAGTTTCCAGGAGCTCAAGGACAGACTCACTTCAGCCCCGGTGCTTACTTTGCCTAAGTGTGGTGAGAATTACACTGTTTACTGTGATGCATCTAGGGTTGGTTTGGGTTGTGTTCTTATGCAGGTTGGTAAGGTGATAGCCTATGCGTCCAGACAGCTCAAGGTTCATGAGAAGAATTATCCCACTCATGATCTGGAGTTGGCAGCTGTGGTATTTGCACTGAAGCTGTGGAGGCACTACTTGTATGGAGTGCATGTGGATGTATTCCCAGACCACAAGAGTTTCCAGTACGTGTTCACTCAGAGGGAGTTGAATCTACGTCAGCGGAGATGGTTGGAGCTGTTGAAGGATTATGACATGAATGTTCACTACCATCCAGGTAAGGCTAATGTTGTAGCTGATACTTTGAGCAGGATAAGCATGGGAAGTACAGCCCACGTTGAGGATGAGAAGAAGGAGCTGGTGAAAGATGTACACAGACTGGCCAGACTGGGTGTGCGATTGGTTGACTCTACTAGTGGCGATGTTTCAGTTCATCCTAGTTCTGAATCATCCTTGGTAGTTGAAGTCAAGCAGGGTCAGCATCTAGATCCTGTGTTGATGGAGCTGAAGGACTCAGTGCTAATGAAGATGAATAAGTTTTTCGCTTTGGGAGGTGATGGCATACTTAGGTATCAGGACAGGCTGTTTGTACCAGATGTGGATGATTTATGGACCAGGATTGTTGCAGAGGCCCATGGTTCCAGATATTCCATACATCCAGGTTCCACCAAGATGTATCATTATCTTAAGCAGATTTATTGGTGGGATGGCACGAAGAAGGACATTGCAGAATATGTGGCCAAGTTTCCTAATTGTCAGCAGGTTAAGGCAGAGCATCTTAAGCCTAGTGGTCTGACTCAGATTATTGAGGTTCCGACTTGGAAGTGGGAGGCCATTAATATGGATTTCGTGGTTGGTCTTCCTAGGACTAGGAGGCAGCATGACTCCATATGGGTTATTGTGGACAGATTGACTAAGTCTGCCCATTTTATCCCTGTGAAGTCTACTGACAGGGCCGAGAATTATGCGAGAGTCTACATTGATGAGATTGTGAGATGGCATGGGATTATTTTGTCTATCATTTCATATAGAGAGCTCAGTTTACTTCACATTTCTGGAGATATTTCCAGAAGAGCTTGGGCACGCAGGTAAAGCTTAGTACTGCCTTTCATCCTCAGACAGATGGGCAGGCAGAGCGCACCATTCAGATATTGGAGGACATGTTGAGAGCGTGTGTGATTGACTTCAGAGGTAGCTGGGATGACCATCTGCCCTTGATAGAGTTCTCGTATAATAATAGCTATCACTCCAGTATTGGGTTGGCACCGTTTGAGGCACTGTATGGTAGAAGGTGTAGATCTCCAGTTGGGTGGTTTGAGGTTGGAGAGTCATCCATTTTGGGTCCAGAGATCATTCATGAGGCCTTAGAGAAGGTCATAGTGATTAGGGACAGGTTGGCTACTGCTTACAGTCGGCAGAAGTCATATGCAGATAACAAGAAACGACCTTTAGAGTTTGATGTTGGTGACCAGGTTTACTTGAAGATATCACCTATGAAAGGGGTGATGAGATTTGGTAGAAAAGGGAAGCTGAGTCCGAGGTATGTTGGGCCATATGAGATCCTACAGCGTGTGGGTGAGGTGGCCTATGAGTTAGCATTGCCTGCGGAGCTAGCTTCTGTTCATCCAGTCTTTCATGTCTCTATGTTGAAGAAGTGCCTAGGTGATCCAGCATCGATTCTACCTATTGTAGGTTTGGGGGTTGGTGAAGACTTGTCTTATGAGGAAGTACCTGTTGAGATCTTAGACAGACAGGTAAAGCGGCTGAGGAACAAGGAGATTGTCACAGTGAAGGTATTGTGGAGAAATCATCTTGTTGAGGGTGCTACGTGGGAGGCTAAGGCCGACATGAGATCCCGCTACCCTCATCTTTTCAGCTCTTGAGGTTAGACTTCCTACTCTTAAGTCTATGTTTCCTTATCTCTCCGTATTTTGTTGTTGTTGCTTGACTTTGCATAGTGATTTTGTTATGATCTAAATGGCATTACGATATGTAGTGGTAGTGTTATTCGGGGACGAATGTTCCTAAGGGGGGATAATGTAACAACCCTAAAAATAAATAAGATAAATACTTAAGGTGTCAAGAATGCTTGCGATTAGACCGAGGCTCACACGGTTTGATACGCGTAGAACCAGACCTCAGAACCCTTACTACGACCAAGCCAACTAACTTGGGGAGTTAGTTGAGCTTGGAAAGGTTGGAACCACCAAGTAAGGCTCTCGAAAACGAAGATTTAATCGAAGGAGTCTTTACCGGAATTAAAAAGAAGAAATCTTGAGTTTTGAGGGTCCAGGGATAAAATGGTCTTTGTTTTATTTAAAAAATAATAAATATATATATATTTTGAGAAAATGACTAAGTTTCGGAAAATCAATTAATCTTATGATTTAAGAGAAATCGACTTTCCAAATTAACAGAGTCGCCACTTGATTTTTTAGAAAAATCAAGAAAACTTAAATTATTTTTCAAAAGATTTAAAAACAGATAAAAATCTATTGAAAAGGGTTCGAAGTTCAATGTACATTCCGAGAAGGTGTTAGGCCCTCGGAATGCCCGCTAACTCGCGGTTGACCGGCGATTTGACTAAAAGGACTTTGACTTGAATTCCTAAAATTATAAATAAGTAAAGTTCATTTTATTTACTTGCTTGTTCTTATTTTCTTCTAATTATCTATTAAGGGAAAATAACTAGGAGGATCATTCTTAAGGGAAAAGAATCAAGTCTAGACTAAACTAAAATAAAAGGCTAAGTAAAATATAAAATAACTATTTACCCTTTTAGGCTATATATATAAAAAAAATAACGAAATGACTATCTTTGAGGATTAATTAAATTAAAACCAAAGCAAAATAATGTTAGTCAACATAATCACAAATAAATAAGGATGAAAAGAGGAAAATGACAATTTTTTGGGCCTTTGACCCCAATTTCTGTTAATGGGCCTGCTGGAATTTTAAGGCTTTTGGGTCCCTTTCATTCTCCTAAAAATCAGGTATATCCCTTATGTATACTACTGTATACGGGCCATATTTGAACATTGTTTCCTGTATATTAAGCTGTATTCTGCACGTACACGACCCAACTCACTGTCCGAGCACCTGTATCAATTTTTGGGCCCTGTATTTCTGTATTACGACATGTATATCAGTGTATATGGCTGTATACAAGCCATATTTTCAGCTTGCTTTCAAATTTCCAGAACATAAAAAAAATATTTTTCTGCCCGAATTTGTCGATTTTCAACCTGTACACCTGCTTCACGATATCCAACGGGGCTAACTCGAGAAACACGAATATTAGGCCTTTATAGCCCGTTGGAAAATGCAAGGTGAAGAGATAAGAGTCCGTAAGGACTCATCGAGAGATTTCACATGCAATAAAATATAAATGAATTAGCCATAAAGTGATAAAATAAGGCACATCTTAAACACAACATAATTTATGAGTAAATAAAAAAATATTTTAAGAGATTCGAGTTAAGCCGAAATATATAACTCAAAAAAAATATAAGTAAAGATCTTACAACCTTCAGATAATAAAGACCTACATCTTGAGAAGTAAATGATGCAAGAAGAAGTGATATTTACCTTTCTGAGTGCAGCGATTCCGGAATAGTACGAGCTGGGGATGCAGCGACTTCACCTCACAATTTGGATTCGAACGACGATCGAGAATTTCAAGTGATATCTTTGACCCGAATACGACTTGAATGTGTTTAATCTATGTATTCTTTTTTTTTTCTTGAACTACTATGAATGTTCAAATTTTTTTGTTTTTATATCAAAGAAAAATATATCATGAATAATGAATATTGAATATTGTATTTAATATTGAATATTGAATATTGAATGTTGAAATGAATTGAATTGAATTCTTGAATTCTTGAATTGAATCATGAATTCTTCCCTCTTCCTTGAATTCTTTTAATTCTTCTATTTTTTTTCAAATCATCCATTGAGAAAGAAGAAGAAAAGAGAAGGTATTTATAGGAGATTTTTATGGTAGATTTAGGGGGAAAATAGAATGGATTGGGATGAATTTGAATTTCAAAATTCAAAATTCAAAATTTAAATTAAAAAATTACTTCTTTTTTTTAGGGGGGCGAAAGGAATAGATTTGGGGATGTATTTGAATTTCAAAATTCAAAATTCAAAATTCAAAAATCAAAATTTCAAAATTGAAAATTCAAAAATTAAAAATTAAAAATTAAAAATTAAAAATTAAAAATTAAAAATTAAAAATTAAAAATTAAAAACAAAATTCAAAATTCAAAATTCAAAATTCAAAATTTCAAATTTCAAATTTCAAAATTCAAAATTCAAAATTCAAAATTTAAAATTTAAAATTTCAAAATTCAAAACCTCCCAAAAGTGTAGTTGAGAATTAGTGGGCTGGGAATTGTATTGGGCTTGGCTGAAAATTGAATCTTGGCCCAAATTATCTCAAAATTGAGTTAAGTTGGAAGTCTAAGATGGGTTAAATTTAAGAAATAGCCAAATTGTGTTACATTAATAAATTTGGCTAAACCTTAAATAAGACAAATTAATATTAATTAATCAACAAGCTTCTTAATCTTAACAAAAAATAATTAATTTAATCGTAAACTTAGTGATTCAAAAATATAACCATGATTTAAACTAAACTAATTTAAAAGACTACTTACTAAATTTAAAATATTTTTAAGATGATTTTTGAATAATCATAAAATATACTAATTATATACATAATTATGTAAGATATATATATTATCTAAAAACTATAAGAAATGACAAATTATTCAAAATAACGCAAACTTTATATTTTTTCTTAAATTTATAAAACTAATTATTTTAAATTGTTTGAGAATTTAAGAAGCTCATGAATTAATTCCTACTGGGAGGGTCAAAATTGGGTGTCAACAGTCTTTTCCAGGCCAAGGGTAATATTGTAATTACCCTAAGGAATTAATTAATTAATTAATTAATTAATTTAATTAAAGAATCAATCCGGGTTGGGTCGACCCGAAATGATCCATCTCGCAAGGGGCACTCTACCCGAGTTCGAGCCCCACTAGAAGCAACGAATTGATGATTTAATCATCAATTAAAATCTAATTTTTTTAAGGGCATAATGGTCCTTTCACTAAGCTAATTAAATCAGGTTTTTATTTAATTTTATAAGGAGTCCTAGTTTGACTAATTCCCAAACTAAAACTCCTATTATTAGACTCTCTCTCACGATTTTTCTCTCACGTTTCATCACCTCTCTCACGTTGGTTTCTGCCAAAACAATAAAGAACAGAAATAATATTAAGAGTTCTTCACACTTGAAGAACTCATATGAAATTTTAAGAAAAACAAAGTAACCAAAAACGTTAAGGCAAAGAGGAGTTGTCCGTCGAGTGGTGTGTACGTTGAGGAAGCTTGGACTAATTTTTGGAGAGGGTTTTGGGCAGAAAATTCATTGTTTGAACATCAATTAAAGTATGGGTTTCTTCTCTCTTGGTCCCTTACCCAAGAGACCCCTTACGATTCAAGATATTCACTCCGAAACTAGGTTGTTTCCCCGTTGCATGTCCTTGTCACTAGCTCCCAATGATTTCGTAGGTTGGGTTTGTTTGCTGGTAGATTTAGGTATGTGTGATGTTTTTATGTTGAATGTGAATATGTTTATGTGCGTGAAATCACGAAAATGACAACGAATGTGTGATCGGAAAAAAAAAATGATCTGTGTGTGCACGTTTGGCAGTGAGTTTAGCCACTGTTTTGGAGACGTGTAAAGGCATATTATTTCTTGTATTTTATGTACTAAAGTTGTGCATAATGTGATGTTCATATGGTGTGTGAAGTTACAAATTTTGAGTGAAAACGCTTCACTAAGTGCTTGGTGAAATGCCCTAAGAAACTAACATGAGAAGGTTGATGAAAGGAAGCTAAAAATTATGAATAAATTTCCAGATTAGTGTACTTCAAGTTTCGTTCAAAAGGGGGGTTGAAATCCGGAAATTTAATACATTTAAAAGAGGTGAGGCCACCAGGATTCGAACCTGTGACCTCACTCTTTAGCTACTGGTTTTCGCGAGAAAGGAAAAGAAAAGGGGGGCTGGGGGAATCGAAATGGGGTCTGTTGGGTTAGTAAGAAGAGAAAAAGAGTTAAAATAAATAAATGGGAGGCGTGGGAATCGAACCCACGACCTCCAGGTAGCGAGTGAAGGAAGAGAAAAATAAACAAAAGAAAATGTGAGGCGTGGGAATAGAACCCACGACCTCAAGTCTGGAAATGGAGAGGAGCGAAACAATTAATAAATCAAGTGAGGTTGTGGGGGTTCGATCCCACAACCTCACTGCCAAACGCTTAGCCTAAGGAGTTTTAAATAAAAAAAAAATTAGGAGGCTGTGGGGGTTCGAACCCACCACCTCACAGCCTCAGCGAAAATAAAATTTAAATAAGGAGGTTGTGGGGGTTCGAACCCACAACCTCCCTATCCCAGCGAAAAATTAAGAATAAATAAAAGAGGCTGTGGGGGTTTGATCCCACAACCTCTTGGTTTAGGCGAGATTGGGCAATATGATGGTAATGAAAAATAAAAAGGGGTTGTGGGGGTTCGAACCCACAACCCTTCGGCCAACTTAAGAGGAATACTAAGTAGAAAATTAATGATACGATGTTAATGTTGGGATTTAATCTAGAGTTCTAATGTTATGAATATTAAAAATAAAATAAATGAAAAATGTAAATGATATCCAAGTGATTCAAACTTGGGTTTCCTCGCCCAAACTTCCGTATTGATACATAAGTCATACGTGAACAAAATATCCAAGAATAATGCCACCTACTTAGATCGAAATCAAGATCTTGGAATATATACAAGATACATAAGTCTTGTACTATATAATCTTAGGAATGTATGAATCACTTAACGAATTATGAATGAAGCCTTATGGCTTGTGTGTATAGACTCATAAGTCTACTATACGTTTAAAAGTAAGTGAACCTAAGATGTATGTACTGAATGATGAAATGAACAATGAAATGATGAAACCCTAGAAGGGCTAAGTAAGGGTATGAAACACACCAATGGACAAGTATATTGGCATATGATGAAATGAACATTCACGTAAAATGAGGTGAGTAATTATGAAGAGTAAATGTGCTAATGACAATGAATGTGGTGACAACATGACATGAGGCTAATGCAAATGATGAGAGCAATCTCAAATGAGCCTAAGTAAATGTTACCAAAACGTACGCACCTATGAGAGTGTAAGATAATGAAGAGACCAGTCTCTATAAACACTCTAATGAAAGTATTGAGATTAACACACTTAATACTAAAGATGAGATGAGAAATCATCTAATGAGCTATGATGTCCTCATACAAGAAGCCAGCTTCCATGACGTATGAGTTGAATGTAATAGAACTTTATACTGAGCACCAATAGGCTAGCTATGAGTGGTGATGCCTTCTTTCGGGAAGGGCGGAGGTTCACGTAACTCTCATAAGATGAGATTGTCCGGCTTGCCGGGTATGGGTCTCCTTATATCTCCTAGTCTTCGAACCTATACTGCCAATATAGGGATCTGGCGGGGTTAAATTCCCATGTACGCTAGCATGTTTTTGGGTCACCTTGGCCGGTGATTTCACCTCTTTTCGGTGTGGGGGAGACACTGGATTTCATGATGCTCACATGATCTATGTCGGTTAAAGTTAAAGTTCTCAATGAATGAATGAGGCCAGCCTCAAATGAAGCACATAATGAAATGAATGATATCAAAGGTGTTAGAATAGGATAATCAAGAGGTGAGCTAGACTCAAGTAATGACACTAGGTTATTCTTGATCATTGCACAGTAAACCCGATGAAAGTCTTAAACTATACCCTAGGTATAGCTGGTGTTCACACTAGCTTATGAACGAAATGAAATGAAGTACGTATGAATGAATGAAGCAGACTCTGTGTTTGCTAATGAAGACTCCCTAGTTGAGGTCCCATATGTTGAGCCATCATTTTGGAAAGTCTTAATGTCAAGTCCATGATTCGAAGGACTCATGGCATATGAATGAATGATATGAAAGAAGCTATGTGCTATATGTTATGTGCTATGGTATATGCTATATGTATGATGATATGTGCTGTGTGCAATATAATAACTATGATGATGCATGTTACTCTCATGGCATGACTTTCCTAATCCAAATTTGGAAAGCTCACTAACTTTCCTAATCTCAATTTGGCAAGTCCACTGACTTGACTTCCCATAATCATGTTGTTAGGAAAGAGCTAGATTTTCTCATGCATGTCCTTGGTGTGTGTTTGCATATACCCATACTTAGTACAAGTGTGTACTAACCCTATACAAACTCTACTATTTTAGGTGCAGGTGCAGGTGGACGATAGAGCTACAGGATCATTATTGCAGTTATCCGGACGTCCAGCATTCATCCGGAGTTGATAGGTCCTCATGCTTTCGAGGATGCTGCCTTTTATATTCTAGCTTAGTTTTAGAGTTGAGCTAGTGGAGCATGTTCCACTAGCATTTCTTTCCTGCTTTATTCAGACATTGTATTGGTGCCATTTTGGCAAGTACATCTTTATTACTATATTATACTATTTCTTTCATTTGATGATCTTAATATTAGATGGTTGATGGTGAACAATTATGAAATGATGAGAATGTTTTAACAAGTATGTTAGAAATAAAAAGTTTCAAATTTTCCGCTAAAATTAACCTATGTAAGGTAAGAATGACGTAAGTAGGATTGTCTGCGACCTCTGAGAGGTCAACGACGCCGGTCTCGTCTGGGGTCTAGATTCCAGTCGTGACAGTCGAGGGTTTCCCACATAAATTGAGGGCATTGTGGGAAAATTTGAATCCAAGTGAAAAACTAGGTATTGCAAGAAGGTTGGGGTGCCTCCCTTTGCTATTCAAAGTCAACCCAGACAAACACGTAATTAGAGCACTAATTCAGTTTTGAGATCTGGATCGTGTTGTGTTCGCATTCAGAGACTTTGAAATGACACCTACATTGGAGAAAATCTATTATTTCACCAGTTTGAAGTATCGAGGAAGAGGTCAAATTGTTCCACACAGTCAATCAGGGAAGAAATTTCTTCGCTACTTAAGACAGAAAAATGAAAAGAAACTTAGATGCTTCAAACATAATTGGGTTTCTTTGGATTACTTATATGAAAGGTATGGATGCTCGAATAGTTACAAAATGTTCAGGAAAGAATTCTCTTGCACTTATGTTCATTGGAAAGCTAGACGTCCTATCGCATTTGTTGTGGCTTTACTAGGGACTTTAGTGTTTCCACGAGAACATGGACCTGCATATGCTCTGTGGTTCGAGTACTTTTTGAAGATGTTAATGGCAAAGAAATCACTCTGGTTCCCATGATTTTAGCAGAAATATTTTGAGCCCTTGGGAAACGTAAAAGAGGGGAATCAAACTTCTTTGAAGGTTGCAAATTTCTTTTACAAATGTGGGCAATGGAATATTTTCACACGCGTAAAAATATGGATGACATATGCTTTAGTAACGCAAATCATATTGACAGTTTTTACGACAGGATGAGAAGGTTTGTGTCTCCGGTTGGTACTGATGACTGGTATGAATATCTAGCCTCCCGCACCAGTAACCAAATTCAATGGAAAGATCCATTACTCTCATGTTCCCCGACCTATATAAGATGCAGGACATTTTACTATATTGAGCTTATTGGGTTAAAAGGTCTCCAGCCATATGCTCCGGTGCGCGTGCTTCAACAGTTTGGTCAAACACAAGTAATCCCTCTTCGAGCAAACATGAGAATTTTTGAAATTTCTTTCGGCCCAAAATTTGGAGTCCCTAAACCCAAAGAGATTCTTCATGAATGGAATAATATTCCAACGATAGATATAGGAAATGGACCATAAAGAGAAATTCTAGAATATCAGGTGTGGCTTTGAGAAGACCGCAATAGCATGAGTCCAGAAGGTGAACAGGGTTTTGAGGATATTGGGACGACACTCTGGATAATACATTCTCATCTTGGAACCAAAGTGGTCACTCCTGAAATGTGGACTCAAATGGAAAAAATAATGCAATATTTGAAGAATACAGGAGCAGGGCCTAGCAACGTGGGAGCGTCATCTTCACTTCTTCCACTAAAGTGATTGATAACAACAAACATTTAGGCAAAGCCTTAGTTTTATTTATTCTCTCTTTGTCGTACTCTTTTGTTAGTATTTAATGAAACTTGGGGTCTATGTTTTCCAAACTCAAATTTTCACAAATTAATGATTTGGATCAATCTATCATAATCACGTTATGTTTGATGTTTAGGCCTACCTCTAACATAAAATGTCACAAATCTAGGGCGTGATATATAAACTGTTTGTGTGCTGCTTGATATAATTGTTTTATTTTGTGGTGTGTCATTTTGTTTAAGGCAGAATTAATTCACTCTTGTTTCTTAGAACACCCTAAGCATATATTAAATCCACAGCAACAAAGTCCGTCCAAAGTACTCCTGAAGTGTTGCCCAAGTTTCCCAAAAATGTATAAAACCTTTACTCTAAATATCTTCTAAATTTTCGTTTGTCCATCTCATGTAGGTTGACTTGCTAGAGTTCGAACCATGTTAGGTCGGAACTCCCTGAAGAGATATATAGGCAACCTATTTAAGACTCGGTTCCTATCTTTTAATTTTTTTATTCTCCCTTATTAATGAAGAATTTTGAAGATTTCACTTATGAAAGATATGAGTGGAAGAAGTTAACAAGACTCTATGTAAGTTGACTTTCATGATTCATTCAAACGAACTAACCAAAAAAAAAATATTCCCGTTTGAGTCCTCCCTTTCACCCAAAATACATTCGTGGATTAATCTGCTTAAAGCAAAATAACAGTTAAATGTTTATTCTCGTATAATCTTATTTGTATTTCTCATTATAAATAATAACTAACATAGCTACCTTTGAGTTGTTTTTCATTTATCAGGTAACTAGAACTAATATGTGTTGAGAAACAGGCTGAGCATCCGTACTTCACAAGATCTAAAACCCCTAAAGATTCCTTCCCAAGTCAAAATCTATTGAAAGGAAAAGAAAAGATGACTGGAAATGGTTAGGACATTGGTTTGAATAAAATCACAGTAACAAACAGACCCTATCATTGCTGAGCAGAATGAGTTGATTGCTCAACTGGCACAACAAATTGCTGAAATGAGGACCGGGATGCATAAGACTCAGGAATTGGAAAATTTGGCAATCAATGCCAACACTCCTCCTCAAAATAACGAAAGACCTCCACTCCATTTCCTACTCCTAATCCAACACCCGAACATTTCCCACCTACTGTTCCAGTCCAAAAGCCTCCCGCCGTCGAATCAAACACAACTAACCAATATCATGCTAGTTCTTCCTACCAAATTCCTCATCCTTCTCAAAGCCTAAATTCTAACAACTCTCAAGCATTCCCTTCCATGTACCAAACTCCTCCTAAAAACACTTCAAACTCACCTACTACTTAACCCTTCCCTCGGCCTTTCTTTGGTCCTGAAACAAAAGCTTGATGGGGTGTTATTATCACGAATTTGGGCTTATTGCTTATGCTTAGCGAGGCTACAACCTTCTCAAGAGTGTCAATATTTGATGGGACTATCGTCTTAGCTGCACCCCAATCCTCTTCTGTTTCAATCATATAATAGTATCTCCCTCATGATTTGGTAGAGGATTACTATACACATTAGGAGAGGCAGTCTGAAGGGTGACCACCTTGTGATCAATTAAGTCTTGAATCTTATGCTTCAGGTTGATGCAATATTCGGTGGTATATCCTGCACTATTGGAGTGGTACGCACATATCTGATCAGCTCTAAATAATTTAGAGTTTGTGTTGACAGGTTTAGGTTCAATTGGATAAATCATGCCAGCAACTTTCAATTTTTCGAACAACTTGGTTCGACTTTCAATGAGAGAAGTGAAAATTCTGGGAGGTTTCCTTTCAAAGTTTGGACGAGGAAGGTCATAGTTACTTTGTGGAGGTGGAGGTACCTGGCGGTAATTTAAAGGATTTTGACGGGGAGGTATAGGTGTTTGGAATTTTGGGTATGGTTGAGTTTGGTAATTTGATTGTGGAGTTTGGTAGTTTGGAGGGGTATTTTGGTAATGTGGAGCTGGGAGATTAGGAGGGGGAGTTTGGAAATCTGATTGGACATAGAAGATTGGTAGGGATTTTGTGGAGTTAGGGGATAGACTTTCGAGGTTGAAGATTTTCTAGAGCTAAACCCAAACGATCTTTTTGTCCTTCCATTAGACGCATGAGAAATAAATGACACATCCTCTCTTTTCTTCCTCAATAGTCCTAAAGATCCAACTTGGGATGCCACACGGCAATCTTTCCGGTCTTAAGACCATCTTCGATAGTCTCACCTAATTTGACTATCTCAGCAAATTTTACTCCAATGAGCAACATTATTCGATCATAGTATTCTGAATCTTGGATACGCACAAATACTTCAATGATCTCTTTTTCAGACATGGGAGGTTGAACTCTGGAACCTTTTTTTCTCCATCTGTATGCATATTCACGATAGCTTTCAGTGGATTTTTGCCTAATCTTTTCCAAAGAGTATCGATCAGGAACGATCTCTACATTATAAGC
Organism: Solanum sitiens; assembly: GCA_016801875.1. Classification (NCBI taxonomy): domain Eukaryota; kingdom Viridiplantae; phylum Streptophyta; class Magnoliopsida; order Solanales; family Solanaceae; genus Solanum; species Solanum sitiens. Next base: position 637,324 of record JABWTJ010000387.1, on the reverse strand, counting down.
AAATCTTTCAATAAAATCTTTAGCAAAAGCATTCCAACTAGACCATTGCTTCATGTCTTGGGAGGCGAACCATTCCAAAACCTACCCATTCAAACTTCGGCTAAAGAGCCGCATCAACAATGCTTCATTTTTTCCAACTCCTACAAGTTGGTCACAATACGCCATTAAGTGAGCTAAAGGGTTCCGAGTTCCTCCAAAAGTGTCAAATTTTGGTACTTTAAACCCCTCGGGGAGGTCCAAGTTTGGGTGGATACACAAGTCTTCATAGTTAAGTTCCATAACATCTGGAGTGTAATAAAGTTCTTTCATAACTTTCATAAGTTCTTCCTTCATGCTCTGCTTAGTCATCTCCTATTTGACCCTCCACTCATTTTCCTTCTCCTCATAGTGATCGGGTTCAGGATATGTAGTGTAGGGAACATGTGGTTCTGTGAGGATTGGAATATGGATAGTGTCCTTTTACTGAGAAAGAATTTGTGATAATGGCACCTCATTACTTCAGTTCCAAAGGAAGGCCTTACCAAGAAAGAGTTTATGATCGAGACTTCTACCGCCCATGGTATGACTAGATCTGGTAGATGTTACACACCAGAGGAATTGACTCAAAGAGGCAACAAGAAAGACCACCAGAAAAGTCCAATCAGTGAAGCTGAAGCTGAGGAATTTTGGCGAAGAAAGCAACCTAAAGAGTATTCCATTATGAAACATTTAGAGAAGACGCCTGCTCAAATTTCGGTGTGGGAATTATTGATGAGTTCACAACAGCGTAGGCATACTTTGTTAAAGGCTTTAAATGAGACTCACGTGCCGGCGGGGACAAACAGTGATAATCTTGCCGCCATGGTAAGCAAAGTCATCGGAAGCCATCGTCTTAGTTTTAGCGATGAAGAGTTGTCTTGTGAAGGGGTGATGCATAAAAAAGCTTTGCACATCAAAATCAAGTGTCGAGATAAGATTGTGAATTGTGTTTTGATAGATAATGGATCTGGCCTTAATATTTGCCCGTTGTCGACCCTCAAGCAACTGAATTTTGATCTTGGGAAGATTCGTTAGAACCAAGTCAATGTGAGAGCCTTCGATGAGGGTCAAAGAGAAACATTGGGCACTGTTAGTTTGGTTATTGAAGTAGGACCTGTAGATTTCACTGTCGAGTTCCAGGTGATGGACATCACCACTAGCTACAATCTTTTACTCGGAAGACCTTGGATCCATATGGGTGGGGCCGTACCTTCTACCCTTCACCAGTTGATGAAGTTTGTTTGGGACGATCACGAGGTAGTCATTCATGGTGAAAGAAGAGATTCGAATGACTATGCCCTAATAGTTGACAATTAGACTAGAGGTTCTGACTTCTATACAGTAGAGATAGTGAATGCTACCGGTGATGATTTAGCTTTACATTCTCCTATGCCTTCCGTTTACAAGATGATAGCCACATTGATGTTGAGGAGTGGATATGAACCTGGTTTTGGGTTGGGAAAATATTTGCAAGGTATCACTGAGTCTATCCAAATTTTCACAAAAGGTTCAAAGTTTGGCTTGGGATACATCCCAATAAAAGATGATGAGATAGGAGCTTTGGATAAAAAGGTGGTTGATTGGGAATTAGCAAAATCGGTACCTCACTTGTACCAATCTTTTCTTGTGCAAGAATATAGCAATGATGATAGTCTCGGAGAGGGAATCACGATCTTTTTGAAGAATCTGATGCTGTACTTGAAGATATGATCGAGACATCTGGCATTCGAGATGCCAAACCAGAGGAACGAGTGCCTAATTGGATATCCACACAGCTCCTGGTTCCTCGCTTGTCTTGGTAGACAAAGACATATATATTTTGCTTATTTCTAAAATCAGTGGTAGTCTGAATTAGGCTTGAGACCAACCCTTTATGTTGTTTTACCTCTTTAAGTTTTAATTTCCCTCGTGATGTTTCAAAAGGCAGATTGACCTATGGTCATGGCCAAAGTTTGTACTTTTTTTTAATCTAAATTAAAGCCTCATATATTTCTTAAATCTATATATTCACAACTTACTAATTTTAATTATTTATTTTTAAACTATCTTTATCTGACATGGCTTATTTATGATTTCAGTAAAAATAACTTAAGACCTGCCAATAACATGTCATGTCATAAGCTGAGTGAGCAAAATGAGATAGATGAGAATGAGTTCGAGGAATATGATGAGGAGACCATGGTTCCGGAACACCTCGCAGAAGAATTGAAACACTTTGAGAATCAAGAGAAGTTGAACTTATAGGAGACTGAGACCGTGAACCTACGAGACAAAGAAAGTGTTAAAGAAACCAGGATCAGTGTCCATCTCATAGAAAATCAGAAGGAAGATCTCATCAGTTTGCTTAAGCAGTACATCGATGTATGTGCGTGGTCCTATGATGATATGCCCGGACTGAGCACAGATATTGTTTCTCACAAGTTGCCGATTAATCCAGATTTCAGTCTGATAAAGCAGAAAACTTGGAAGTTCAAGCCAGAATTGAGTTTGAGAATCAAAGAAGAAGTTACCAAACAGATTCAAGCTAAAGTTGTGGAGGTTACTAAGTATCCAACTTGGTTAGCCAATATTGTTCCAGTACCTAAGAAAGATGGTAAAATCAGAATATGTGTTGATTATAAAGATCTCAATAAAGCCAGTCTAAACGATAACTTTCCATTGCCAAATATCCACATTCTCATCGACAACTATGCTAAGCATGAAATGCAATCATTTGTGGATTGTTATCATCAGATTTTGATGGATGAAAAAGATACTGAAAAGACAACTTTCATTACACCTTGGGGTGTTTATCATTACCTGGTAATGACATATGGTCTTAAGAATGCTGGAACCACATACATGAGAGCCATGACAGCTATCTTTCATGACATGATCCATAAGGAGATTGAAGTGTATGTGGATGACATAATTATCAAATCCCGCGAGAGTTTAGATTACTTGACCCATTTGAGAAAGTTTTTTGATCGGTTGCGTCAATACAACTTGAAGTTGAATCCTGTTAAATGTGCTTTTGGAGTATCAGCTGGTAAATTATTGGGTTTCATAGTCAGTAGAAGAGGCATTGAGCTTGATCATACCAAAGTCAGGACGATTCAATATTTACCTCCTCCGAAGACTAAGAAAGAAGTTATGAGTTTCCTTGGAAGATTGAACTATATCAGTAGATTCATAGCTCAATCCACGGTGGTTTGCGAGCCTATCTTTAAATTGTTGAAAAAAGATGCACTGACAGTGTGGAACGAAGAGTGTCAAAAAGCTTTTGATACTATCAAAGATTATTTGACAAATCCACCAGTATTGGTGCCTCCACGAGAAGTAACTCCATTGTTACTATACTTGTCCGTCTCAGAGAATTCATTCCGGTGTGTATTAGGACAACATGATGAAACAGGAAAGAAGGAACATGTGATCTACTATCTTAGCAAGAAGTTTACTCCATATGAGGCTCGATACACTCTATTGGAAAGAACATGTTGTGCTTTGACTTGGATCGCCCAAAAGGCATTATTTGTCTTCATACACTACATATATTATTTCCAAGATGGATCCGTTGAAGTATATTTTTCAGAAAGCTATGCGAACTGAAAAACTGGCGAAATGGCATATGCTTTTGAGCGAGTTTGACATTGTGTATGTTACTCAAAAAGCGGTAAAAGGACAAGAATTGGCCGATCATCTTATAGAAAATCCAATCGATGAAGAATATGAACCACTCAAAACATACTTCCCTGACAAAGATGTGTTGTTCATAGGAGAAAGTATTTCTGAGTCATACCCTGGTTGGAGAGTATTCATTGATGAAGCGCTGAATTACAATGGAGCTGGAATTAAAGCGGTTCTAATATCGAAATCCGATCAACATTACCTCGTGGCGGATAAACTTCGATTTCATTGCACCAATAATATGGCAGAGTATGAGGCTTACATTCTTGGCATAATGTAGCTATTGACATAAATGTCCAAGAGTTGGTGGTACTCGGAGATTCAGACTTGTTAATTCACCAGGTTCAAGGGGAATGGGACGTGAAGAATCCAAAGATTGTACCATATGTACAACTGGTTTAAAGATTGTGCAAAAGATTTTGAAAGATAGAATTTATGCACAATCCAAGGTTGCAAAATGAATTTGCCGACGCTCTTGCCACTATTTCATCTATGATCAAGCATCCGGATCAAAATTACATTAATCCTTTGGAGATAGATTTAAAGGAACAATCCGCTAATTGCTCTCATGTCGAAGCGAAACCAGATGGAAAGCCTTGGTATTATGATACAAAGAAGTACCTGGAGACTGGAATTTATCCAGAAGACGCAACATCCAATCAGAAGAAGGCAATACGTCGATTGGCTTACAATTTCTTTCCAAGTGGAGAAATCCTTTATAGGAGAACTCCAGGTTTGGGACTCCTTAGGTGCGTAGATTCCCTGGAAGCTACAAGACTTCTTGAGGAAGTACATGTTGGAGTTTGTGGACCTCATATGAATGGGCTTACCTTGGCAAAGAAGATCCTTCGAGCAGGTTATTTTTGGATGACTATGGAGCACAATTGTTTAGATTTATGCAAAAGTGTCATAAATGTCAAGTACATGGTGATTTGATCCGAGTACCCCCTCACGAACTTAATGCTATAGCATCACCTTGGCCATTCGTGGCCTGGGGGATGGATGTCATTGGCCCAATTGAGCCAGCCTCCTCTAATGGACATAGATTTATTTTGGTTACCATTGATTACTTCACCAAGTGGGTAGAAGCAAATTCTTATAAATCTGTGACGAAGAAGGTAGTAGCTGATTTTGTTCGTAACAACTTGATATGTCGATTTGGACTACCTGATTCCATTATTACGGACAATGGTGCAAACCTCAATAGTCATTTATTGAAGGAGATATGTGAGCAATTGAAGATTACTCATCGAAATTCAACTACTTATCATCCTCAAATGAATGGAGCCTAGAAACTGCCAATAAGAACATCAAAAAGATTTTGACAAAGATTATTGATAATCATAGAGGTTGGCATGAGATGTTACCATATGCTTTGTTGGGATACGAACATCCGTTAGAACATCAATCAGAGCAACTCCATACTTTGCTAGTATATGGGACAGAAGCAGTGATACCCGCTGAAGTTGAAATACCTTCATTGAGGATCATTCAAGAAGCCGAACTGAGCAATGATGATTGGGTTCGTAATCAGATTGAACATTTAGTCTTGATTGATGAAAAGAGGATGACCGTTGTTTGTCATGGCAAATTATATCAACAGAGAATGATTCATGCTTTCAATAAAAAGTGATATCTTGAACATTTAACGAAGGACAATTTGTCTGAACACATCTTCCCCCATCAAGATGAGTATAAGGGGAAATTTGCACCGAATTGGCAAGGGTCATACATCGTTCGTAAAGTGTTATCTGGAGGTGCCTTGATCCTGTCAGAAATGGATGGCCAAGAGTGGCCAAAACCAATCAACTCAGATGCTGTCAAGAGATACTACTTCTGAAGATTAGTTTCTCTCTCATCACTTTCCTTGTAATTGTATCATTTGCTTGTAATTTCTTATGCCAAGTTTTTATATCCTTGTATTGAACTACGTCTGACTTGAATTCTCAAAAATGAGATACGTAGGCGGCCTATGTCGGCCTCGGTCATTTTCTTATTAAACTTTCTTATTTCTTTTATTCCCAAAAGGGGAACTACGTTTGACCTGATTCCTGTCTCAATGGGATACGTAGGCGTCACAACGGCTCGGTCATACACCGCATTAAATTTCTATTTCCCTTTATAATGGAAACTGGAGCAGAATTTTTTAGAGGAGCTCCAAAATTCTAAAGATCCTTCGTCAGCAAGACAAGATTGGGCATGCATTAGGAAGAGGCAACTGGGGCAGAATTTTTGAGAAGATCTCAAAAATTCCGCAAGTCTTCCTACCAAAGATTCGAGAAATGACAAGACATTTCACTGGGGCAGAATTTTTGAGAAGATCTCAAAAATTCTACAAGTCTCCCTACCAAAGACTTAGAAATGCCAGGACATTTCACTGTGGCAGAATTTTTTAGAAGATCTCAAAAATTCTATCAAGTACTGTCAGAAGTTCAGAATTAATGACAAAAATCTCCAGCGTGATCAGAAGTTAATGAACTCAGTATCTCAGAAATTCAAAGACAAACTTCATATTTCCCCAGCTTAAAAGAACTTTTTGGATATGTCCAAACTTGAACTGAAGTGTTCACTTAAGCTTTAATGTGACATGACACTGGACAGTGACCCTCATCAAATTACTTTTCAAAAATCTATTATTATTTTTTTTTTTAAAAACTTTAGACAGATAACAAATATTTTTTTCCTATATTGTGCCTGCCAAGAAACGGAGAGCTAGAAATAATCAATCAAAGATGGCAAAAGGAAGAGCAAGCAATCAAAGAAGTCAACACAGATTAGTTCATTTAAAACTAATAAATTTTCTGTGGATGTAGATTTGCAAGGATATCAAAAGATCATCATATTCAACAAATATGGAAAAGTTCGAAGAGCAAAAGCACTCAAGACTGACATTCTTTTTATGCAGGAAAAGACATTGATATTCCTGCGATAAAAAGTGGTTAACTTAGTATTTTGAATAACAATTTCTTGTTCATATTTCTCAACAAAAATAGTAGCCACAAAGAATATACAAGTGGTCAAGAAAAGTAGGTGAAATCATCGAGAGGATGACACTTTAAGATGTACAAATGACTATAATAACGTCATATTGCATTTTCCAGCGTCAAAGCGTCTGAAGGGCATACGTAAGGCACATCAAATATCAGAGAGAATTTGAAGTGCAACTTGCCAAAAATATTCATTATCATGTTAAAGTCGAAAGAGGCTAACGTTGAAGGATATTTGTAAGTCACATCGATACCAAATACGGTGATGTGCATTGCCAAAAGGGCCATCAATATTATATTATCAAAAGTGGTAATATCATTGCCGAGAGGGCTATCAACATAATATCATTGCCGAGAAGGCCATCCATATTATATTATCAGAGGTGATAATATCATTGTCAAGAGGACCATTACATATTTCATCGCCAAGAAGGCCATCATCTACAAATGCCAAGAGGGTCATTGCATATTCCATCGCCAAGAGGGCCATTACATATTTCATCGCCAAGAAGGCCATCATCTACAAGTGCCAATAGGGACATTCCATATTCCATTTCCGAGAAGGCCATCATCTACAAACGTCGAGAGGGCCATCATATCCAAACCGTCGAGAGGGTCACTGCATATTCAAACTACCAAGAAGGGCATTACATCTTCAAAATGCTGAGAGAGACATTATATTCAAAGCATCAAGAGAAGCATCAATATATTGTATTAGTCTATTCTACTGCTTCGATATTAAAATAAGAGTATTGTGAAGAATCATGTCACAAATATAAGATATAAACTTTATTTGCCTTACGTCAAACTAAAGAAGTTTACGTCAAACACTCAAGGAGAGCAATTAAGTGTTAACAGGGTAAAACATGTTATATCTCCATTTGGATTAAATTTTTACACTAATGAGTTTTATCTCAATCTTTGTCGAGATCATCCAAGAGGATGAATTCTCAAATCAAATCACAGGTGCAGACGACATCAAAAAGGATGTAGCACAATCTGGAACTCTTTTCTTAGCAGCGAAATGGGACATAGTCCAAAGAGGAGTATCAAACTCTTAGGACGCGAGCTGAGGAGCAACTTCCACCACAATAAAATCACACTCCTATCAAAGGCATGTGGGTTTTCTTTGGGTTTATCGGTTTCAATTTCGCATCCGAGAAACTTTTCACTCTCACCGGAGGCAATTTTCCACTCTGAATTACAACACACCAAGAGCTTTGAAAATTATGTCCATGTAAGTTCTTAATTATGGGTGTGAAGGGCCCGCATTTATGGCTAAGAGGTTGCAAGCCTCTTTTTCATATTTGATCTGTTTGTCACTCCTCTAGAACCAAAGATTATCTTGCATAATAGATTTCCTTTTCAACCCATCGAGTCGAACTGCAAACAGCCTGATTCCTTAAGTAGAAGAATATGTAGGCGGACTCAATGTTGAAAACTTGATTGTATTCCTACATTCTCTCAAATTTTATTCTCGAGCATTCAAGTCTTTTCATAATTTGATATCGGGATAGCTTTTGAATTCTTTCATAATCGTGCATCAAATCAAGCGTATCGAACTACAAGTGGCCTGAATTCTCATATAGTCTTTTTTCTCAAAGAGATGAAATGAGTTCGGTCAAAATTGGATTTGTCAATCTTCTTTGCCCAGGTTCTCTTTCATCGACCCTACCCAAAGAAGGGGGCAGTTGTTGATACCCAATTTTGACTCTATGCAATTCGAGTTAACTATCGAACTTCTTCAATTTCAAACAATTTGAAATAATCCTCTTTGAAATAATCCTAATATATTTTTAATTAGTTTCGGTTAGTTCTTCAGAAATAATTATATAATTATACATATTGACTTTTATAAGTTTCATCTTTTATATAATTAATAAATAGCTAAAAATAAATGTTTAGTATAAATACGTATTTATTTCCTTTAAATTAGTGAATTTTATAATTTTGTATTTAAGTAATGAACTTAGGTCTTGATAATTATTTTGTATTATTTGAATTAAGAAGCTCAAACAATTAATCGATAAGTATTCATCTTATTTTTTATTTTATTTTTTGTAGCCAAATTAATTATTGGACTCAATTTGGCTATATCTAAGTTTAATTTGATTAGAACAATAATAAAAGTGGCCAAATTTCCAGCCTTCACGTGTGCTTCTTCTCTCACTTTTCTTCCTCCAAAACCCAAAGTCAAAAAAAAAATCCATAGTTTCTTCATCCAACTACACTATCCACCACCATTGACAATCCCTCCCTCCATAGTCAAAGATTAGAAATCACTAGCCTAAATTGTTGACTTAAGGTTAGATAAATCTCATCATAATCTAATCCGAATCGGAAGATATTACATCGAATCCGGATTTTTAGGGGATGTTTTCCTCTCACTCATTTTCTCCTCCATTATTTTTTCAATCAATCTTTCATCTCCCGCTAAAACGATTTTTGAATTCAAGCCGTTGTTTTTGCTATAAATACATGGTATTGATGCCATTTAGAAATATACTAGAAGAGGGACACGAGGAGAGATTTCTACCATTAGATACAGAAAACAGAGACAGAGAAAAAAAAATAGGTATAGAAACATAGAAAAAAAAGATGCTAAAGAAGACGGACAAGAGAGATAGGTTTAAGAGAGATAGGACAAGAGAATTCAAAAGCTCTTCGGGGTAAAAATAAAATAAAAAAATAAAAAAATAGAAACAGAGAGTTTTTCAATTTGAATTCGAAGTTGTTTTATTTTTTCGGAGCTCATCGAAATCGGCTCATAGTGGTGGTAGTTCTTCGTGGTTAAGTTCGTTGTCCAGTTCCTGCCCTAAAAAGGTAATATCTCATTCTCTTTGCTAAATTCTTTTTTATCTTACTATTATTTTATTATTATTATTATTATTATTATTATTATTATTTTATTTTTGGAAATTATCAATTTTTGTATTTATGTTGGCGTTGTGATTTTCTGATTTTCTTAATGTTATGATTTTAACAGTTGAATGTTGGCGTTGTTTATTTTCTGATTTCCTTAATGTTAAAGTATTTGTTACTTATTCTTAGGATCTTTCGTATAGATTTCGAGTTCAAATCAACTAACTATGGGCAATTTGATGAATAAAATTTAATCTTTGATCCTCATAGTCAACATATTCATGCCCCAATGTTTTTATTATTATTATTATTATTATTATTATTATTATTATTATTATTTTATTTTTATATGCATTGACTAATATACATATGTTTTCCAACAACTATTTATTCTTAAATTAGTAAATGTTTGACTTTTTTACTGGAGGGTATTTAGCTTTATCTGTTAACTCATTTTGTTATGGCTTATTAATTGCTTCTTGTAATGTGTTAGCTGTGAATAATTCTAAGTTGTTTGAATTACCATTCTAATTCTTATTGTTTATTTTTCTGGCATGATCTCTTGTTCTGAGTCCAATTTGGAGACTCTCTCCTTCACTCCTTGCATCTCGAGTTTGGTTGAAACTCAACACTCTTCCTTTTTCGAGTCAATTTTGCCATTGTTTCCAAGTTTAGAAAGCTGATATAAAATAAAGGAAAGTCAAGACATGCTAAAATATAGCTGCTACAGGTTTGGAAGGCATTAATACGAGTCTGTATACATGCAATATACACTGGTATACATTAGATGTATACAAAAATAGGAATTGAGCAAAGAGGCCCAATTACAGCAGTTCTTGAGGTTTAATTTGGGCTGAAACCAAGTCATTTACAGCAACTAGACTTGGGCCTAAGTCAATAATTTCCTTAGTTATTTGACTTATACTTATTGCTTATTTGTGATTTGTTTGTTTAACTCTATCCCTTTATTTGATTTGGTTTAATTTAACTAAATTCTTCAAAAGATGAGCTATATTCTTTATGTTAGTTTATTTTAATACAATTTTATTTTTATACATTATTTGATGATCTTTAGTCAAAACTTTAATTTATTCATCAATTAATTTAAAATAATTTATCATGATTTAATTAACCAAATTGATTTAAACTATCATCGGTAAAATGATTCGGATAAATTCATACATAATATATTTAAAAACAAAAGAAATTTTAATTTTTTATCTCGTCTTTATATATTAATCTTAAGGTCATTTTTATTAGTGCTAATCTTAACACTTTTTTTTAGAAGTTTTGATCACTTTCAGATAATTAAATTAGTTTCATTTTCCTAAAAAACCCACAAAAAAAAGAAATTTTCTTTTGTACACTTAATTATTTTTTCTCAAAGTTAGTCAAATATTTTACCTAAGTCGTAGGATAACCGCGTGTTAGCGGCTACTTTAAGTGCTAATACCTTCTTAAAGTAGTAATAAGAACCTCTTACCCATTTTCTCTAATTTTTTAAAGACTTAATCTGTTAGAGTCTTTTTTAAATTAAGTTTTCTTAATTTCTTTAAAAATTTGAGTGGCGACTCTTTTCTAAGTATTTTTCTTAAATTGTTTTATACTTAGAACATTTCAAAAGAGTGATATTTCTAGATATAGTAAAATTACGGCATGACAGATACTACAATAGTTTGATATCATATAAATTTGGAAATGAAGACAATATTGGATACAATGTATAACCTATAGTGCCCAAATAAAAAACATAATTCATGGATCTAGCTACTAATATCTGAGTACAAAGGTACGAGAGGTAGCTTGAAAAAGTAAAAGAAAATATTGAATAATAAGTGATGATGATTGAAAAGGGCTTCAACGAACTAGTGGTGAGTCACCTCAACTGGATATGTTTGCAACAAAATGAATATCACGAGCCAACCACTGCGCCACCCTCAACAGACCCTATGCAAAAATAACAAATGTGAGGCGAGAGATCAAAACAAGTTTATAGCTCACCCCTAAGACAAGACTTTGGAAAACTACTGATAGTGCATAAATAACAATCAAGGCATAACATGTATAAAATCATATACAAGTATGTAAGTAAGAAAAAAGATCATGAACATAATCATAATCATAATCCTACGTAATGCTACTAAATTACTAAAGTTGACAGAACTGTTAATGAATCACTATGAGATGTAGGTTCCCTCTCTAACCCGCCTGTGGTCCATCAACCACATGCACGTCTTACCTAATACTACTCAATTTAATTATTAGCTAGCCTTGTCATATCATCGTGTCCAAGTTGTGTGTGATACTAGTTGTGTGATAATCCATGCAAGCTAAAAAACTAACAAATATCACACAGACTTTATTAATTGCTGAAAGTATCAACAATACAGATACATATGCTAGGACCATCACAGTCTATGCTTTTTACTTCAGAATTGACTAACCTAATTCATGTTCTCCCGTCACATGAACTAGATAGTTTAAATTATGCATAAGTAACACATCATGTTTCTAATGAAAAGCAACCAAACTAAGAGTTAGAGCTTCAGTTGACTCGAATACCACAACTCTACTTCATTTCAATCACCCAAATGAACTCCAATGACCTCAATCTATTCAAGAACATGATGGACGGGTCTAAATTTGTCTTGGAGAACTGGTCTCATAATTTTGGGATGTCTGTTTGTCCAAAGTCAACTCTTGGTCAACTTAAACTTACCCCTGGGGTAAAAATAAATTACATGGACGTGTTACCCATTAGCAAAGGCATCTAAATATGTATCAAAATCCAATCTTGATCCAATTTACTTGGTCAAATAAATGAAATTATCATTGGGAACTTCAATGTCATTTTGTAGCTTGTTAGAGTTTTGCAGTATTATAGGGATTAGTTCTGAGTGAATTCATGTATTATATTATGCATGTATTAGTTATGCAGGGATCAATTGTACTTTGTATTATTTATTGCACCTTCTATCCTACATAAAATAATACATAAATTCCCTCGTATCTTATATAGCTATTAGTTATATAGGTTTTTAAATTGTCGATCAAACATCATATTAATTTTAGGGCTAGTTTCAAATATATACAATAAAGTTGTTAATTTACAATAATATAACCATTTTTTCTTTACATAAAAAATAGTCAAAAGTTATAGAAAGTAAACATTAACTATACAATGTAGCTTGCCAAAAGTCATAGAAATTATATATTATAGCTTACTTATACATTATGTTACACTCAAAAAGTTGAATATAACTTAACTATACATAATGACTAAAGTATACACTGACTATTCAATATCGATCAACTCAAAATCACTTTTAAATAGTCCTAAGTTTTAGATATGAAATTTTCTCGATATTTCAAGTCTTGATGTAAAATTCGCTCAAAATGATTCACGTTTGTGATACATCAAATTTACGTAGAAAAAAAAAGGAAGGACGAAGAATAAGAAGCAGAAGGGAAAGGAGGAGGGCAAGAAGTGCAGAAGCAACATGGAGGACGAAGAAAAAGCAGAGATTGTTGTGTGGTAATCTTTTTAGGAAAGAAAAGGTCGAATGGAAAATTTCAGTAATTAAGGGTTAATTTTTTAAGTGGACTATTTTTTTATAAGAAATTTTACTTAAATGGACATTTTTTTCTAATCTGCCATTAATTTTATAATGAATAATTTGTATCCTATTTACCTACCAAACATAGTATGATATGTAAATTAATATATAGATAACTTATTTTTTATCCAGATACAAATGACCCCTTAGGGTTAAAACTCATTCTATAGAACACTTTGAACTCCTTAGGTGCAATCTTAGACTTCATGGTTAATAGTAAAAATGGTTCAAATAAGGTTTTGAACTTGTTACATTAAAGTTCCCTGATGATCCCACTTAAAAGGGGTGTAATCTGTGAAATTAGGTCTTACGCCTAACTCACAATTCAAAAGGTAGCTCAAAGGGAGGAGGTTCAAGCCTTATAAGGAGTCCACCCATTTTATTAACCATCGACGCGGGACTTTTGTCATTCTTTAACATCTCACCTCATTCCTAGAGCTTAGCATCTGGTATGTGGACAATTTTGATTTTGGAGATCCAACATCAAGTGAGACGGGTCATGCTCTACTACCATGTGAAATTAGGTCTTATTCCGGAGCTTCAATCATTGAAAATACTAAACATGAATGTTTAGGTGTCTAGATTCACGTCTTTTAGTTATCCTAGGTGCATAATCATTTGTAAAATCTAAGTGACTTTTGTGGCACCATGTGGCTAGATTATATTTAAGTCTGTGTGTGAAAGCACTTAATAGGTGGGAGTCAAGAAGACTTCTCATATATAGGCCCTCTTTGTAATAATATTATAAAAGAGCGGAGCTTTTCTGTTTCTTTTTACATGTTCAATTTTAACTTTTTATTTGTTATTTTTGAAAATCAAGAAAAGATAATAGTTTACCTATTATAATCTGAATTTGTTTAGAAAGTTAATGTTTTTTAAAAGGGTAGAAAGACTAAACTAATTTTGGAATTTTATGTAAAATGATTAACTTACTATGTCAACTATTGTTTTCTTAATTTGTCTACGAAGTCAGAGTATCTCCCTATTCCATGTGTGGTACGATATTATCAAGGGCCTGCCTAACATTCCAACAAGTGGTATAGGGCACTGGTTTGATCGTGAAAGATATGAAGGCGGAAATTTGGCAATCTCCATTGTGGGTGTTTGTCTATCTTGGTAGAGCAGTACATGCCAACTATTGCAAAAGAAGAGTGAATCCTTTGTGTTTGATTAGAGAAGAACAACTCGGTGAGGAGGCGTAAGTCTTGAAGGACTTCACAACACAGACAACAAAAGTGTTTCATGAGATTGTATTTGCTATAGCCAAAAGTTGGAAGAAATTGGAGAATGTTCAGAGTAGTTTAAAAATTCCTTTAATTAATTAGTAGTAATTTTATTTTAAAGCATGCTAAATGCATAGGTTGTCTTCTCATCTTTGGAACACAATTATTGTTGGGTTTGGGTCTTTTTCCCATATGTTGGATAAATAAATAAATGTAAAAATTAGGCAAATCACATAGTCTAAGGGATAAATTACTTTCTATCCCTATTCTTTACCAATTTACCAAAAATCCCCCTTTTTATATGAATCCGGATACTTAATATTGTGAATGATACTTAAATTAGAGCGTATGAATACTTTAATATTTAATTTATCGTTATCAGTTACAGCGTAAAAAAGGGATAAAATTTATCCCACGATTCAAGCGGACGTTTAACAAAATTAGCGTAAAATCTGCATAAACCTCTAACTGATTGATGGCATTAGTGAATTTCAAATTGTCAAACCTTCGCATTGTTCTTCGAAAAAAACACACAAAGTTTGGTTTAAGAAAATTCTGGAACGCAATTTGTGAAGATTCAAAAAATGAATATTTCGATCTTGTTAAAACATTCTGGAATATGATTTGCTAATTGCTAATAAGATTTGCACTTTTTCATTTGATGTGATTATAAATTCATATGAATGTTGCAAGATACAAAATTTGTAGTGATACTAAATATATTAATTTTGATTGTATTATATCAAGTGTAATTATATTGATATTTGTATAGTCTCATTTACATAAAACGGTAAAAATATAATGGATCTGATAACAAATTTTTGTTATCAGACACATACTTGTAACCGATACTAAATATGTATAGAGTTTTATATGTTGCAGCCTGTTGAGCGATACTAAATATATTAATTACATTATTTTGTATTAATTGTTAAAGATACACAAATTTATTTTTAATAATAAAATATGTATCATATACTTAATAACTTCATGGATATTATGTCTCTGAAGATAATATTGTATCATACGTTGTGGTTTATTGAAATACTAAACATTTTGAGTTAATTATTTTGTATCATTTTGTGTATTAATTGTGTAAATATAGTATCATATATACTGTTAACAAAGTTTATAGTGTATCAACGTTAATTGTGTATATATTACTTTTACAAAATTAATTTATAGCGAGTTACTGTTAATTAAATTATATATTTAGAGACAAAAATTGAAACTGAAATACATTTCTTGACAAAAATAATTCTTCAAATTAATAACTACTTATTAATATTGTGCTGGAAGGAAAAGTTATAAAACAAAATACTAATTAACTTAACTTCAACATAATAGAAACCTAACTACTCTAAATTAACCAATCCACCTTCTGCATGTGTAGTGTAACCACTCCTTGGCCTTGTAGGATCGTCGGTATCACTAACATATCCAGCCTTGACTTTGTCCATACTATACTTCCATAACAATGTCCGTATCTGTTGCGAAGATATTCACTCTGAAAACTAACAGATGGAATTTTGATTTCGTCACTCAAGTGTTCTGCATAAGCAACTACATACATTCCACAATCCCTGCAAAAAAATGAAGATACATTAAAAAAAGAATTGAATGTCTAAGTAATAAATTGATTTACAATACTAACAGGCTATCGCTTTGTTGTTGCATAATATCTTTAGCATATTCCACTGCAAAGGAATGTTGTGGACCCAACAGTTCACCCGTTTCCTTGTCTTTGTATGCCTCTAATAACAACCAATAAATTCTCTTCGTTTTATCAAAGAAATCACTATCATGTAGATACATTAATGTTCATATACTTTTATACTAAATATCAACAAAACATCCAACTTAACGGATTAGATACGTTAATGTTCTTGTGCAACACATAAAAGATACACAAATACCTAAATATTTCATTTGTTCGTTATATAAATAGACAAAAAAAAATAACGTATCAAAAAATATCAAATCGATACTTAAAATATTATCTACGAACATTAATATTTATGTGTAAGACATAAAAGTATCAAAAAAATTCTATGTTCCATGGGTGAAATGAAAATTTGAAATAAACGATACTTAAATGAAAAAAAGCAATCATCAAACTAATGAAAAAGATACAAAAATCAGGATGGATAGGGATACAAATGTAGATACCGTTGATAGTGTTGGTCGAAGAATCGGAGTTGCCTCCTTTCTACCCCTTTTCTTTGGGGTTTTTGGGTCTTTCGAAGTTGATGCATGTCTTTTCTTTGAAGAAGATCTCTTGCTAGAACTTGGATTTGTCATGACTATAGGGTCATGCGACGATTTTGAACTCAAAACTTCAAAAATTCCGATTCTGCAAAAAAAATTATATTTTTTTTAGAAAAGAAAGAACATTAGATACACAAAAAATTAAAAAAAAAAGGAAGAAAACTTACTGGAGAAGATGATAAACCAATTCTGAACTCTAATCTTCGAAACAATCGATTCTGAAAAAAAAACTATCAATTTTTTAGAAAAGGAAGAACATTAGATACACAAAAAAGTAAAAAATAAATGGAAGAAAACTTACTGGAGAAGATGATAAATCAACTCTCAACTCTAAATCGGATGAATAGGGATTAGATCTTTTTGAATTTAAAATTTAGTTTAAAATTTTATCCAAAAATTTTAGGGGGAAAAGATTTTGGCGAAACTTTTGGGATGAGAAAGTTTCAATTTTGATTTCCAAGGTAAAAAGTAAGTTAATCATTGGGTGTAATAAAGGGATTTTTGAATTTTATTAAAAGAGTAGAGAAATATTGGGAATAGGTAAAGTAAAGTTGTATAGTTTAATAATTATTTCATAAATAAAAGTCAGGTATTAAGTCTCTTTTTTTCTTCTTTTAAGCCCAATTTGAACTAGACCACATTGCCAATAAACCCAATATTATGGTGCATATGTAAGATTTTCTTTTTAGGTC
Organism: Solanum sitiens; assembly: GCA_016801875.1. Taxonomy (NCBI): domain Eukaryota; kingdom Viridiplantae; phylum Streptophyta; class Magnoliopsida; order Solanales; family Solanaceae; genus Solanum; species Solanum sitiens. Next base: position 619,991 of record JABWTJ010000387.1, on the reverse strand, counting down.
TTACTTTGAAGAATTACAATAGTTAGATCAGCAACCAGATAGATAGAAAAGTGTGAGTGTGCACATTTTCGCACAAATTCTAGCAGTCAATTTCAAATCATGATTCCTGCTTCGTTTCTTGTCCGATTGAGCTAATTTTTGGGCAACTTGTTCCTTTCAACATAATATTTGATTGGGAACTGATAGTGGGTGATTTGGAGTATTATAGCTCCAGATTTAGCTTGTGAATAGTAGTTATGTATTTGGTAATTTTACTTCTTTAGTTTTTTGTGTTATCTTGTAGTTGTATTGCTCATTGTTTGACACTTTGTTGTTGGTCATTTTGGAGAACATTTTTATAGCTCTTGTGGATTTTAGTGGAGCTTCGGCCTTGTGATTTTTACTCTTCTCAACGAAGAAGTTTTCCACATTAAATTTGGTATCTCGTGTGTTGATTTATTTTACTTGTTTTGGTTGATTTGTTTGCTGCCCAAACATATTTGTTACTACATTATTTTGTCTTTTCTTGATTCAAATAGAAGGGAAAGTTTTGACGTGGATTTTCTTTCGCTATTGTCTGTTGGGAAAGGTAAGCACAAAATAAATGTGCACGACAATGCAATAATGAAAGAAAATCCAAGTCAAAATTTTCCCTTCTATTTGAACCAAGAGAAGACAAAATAATGCAAATAAAACACTGTTTGGGCAGCAAGAAAATCAACCAAAGCAAACAAAACAAATCAACATACGAGACACCTAATTTAACGTAGAAAACCTCTTCGGTGTGAACAGTAAAACCACAAGGCCAAAGATCTACTAAAATCAACAAGAGTTACAAAAGTGTTCTCCAAAATAGCCACCAACAAAGTGTGAAATAATGAGCAACAAAACTATAAGATAACACTAAAAACTATAGAAATAAAAAGAGCAAAATCATCAGAACGCATCTACTATTCATGAGCTAAAATATGGTGCAATAGGACTCCAAATCACCCTCTCCTAGTTCTCAATCAAATATTAAGTTGAAAGGAACAAGTTGTCCAAAAAATCAGCTCAGTCGAACAAGAAAGGAAGCGAAAATCACAATTTGAAATTGATTGCTAGTGTTTGTGCGAAAAATCTGCACTCTCTGACTTTTCTTTCTATATAGCTGCTGATCGAATTCTTGTGATTCTTCAAAATAAGACCTAAAATAAAGTCTTACATATGCACCACAATATTAGACTTATGGAAAAAAATGAGTTAGTCAAATAGGGCTTAAATTTACCCACAAAGAAAGGGAAGGAGACCCAAAACCTTGGAGTTTTATTTATCCACATAGGAAGGAAAAAGACTCAAAACTCAACAAGTCTCCCCTTAGCGACTAAGTGCAGGAGACCGTCATCCCGATGATCATGCAACATTCTTCAAACTTTTCCCTTGGCAAAACTTTAGTCATCATGTCGTAACCATTATCATTTGTATGGATCTTTTCAAGTTCAAACAACTTAGAATCCAACACATCTCGAATCCAATGATACTTCAGATTAATGTGTTTAGAAAGACCATGAAATATAGAATTTTGCCAAAATGAATAACATTTTGACTGTCGCAATAAAACACATACCTCTCTTGATCACAATCAAGTTCCCCAAAAAATTCTTGATCAACTCTTTGCAACCTTCAACAACATCAATAAGCTCAGCTTATGTAGTAAATAAAGCAATAATTTTTGCAACCTAGATTGCCAAGACACAACTCCCCCTACAAAAGTAATCAAGTATCCTTAAGTAGACTTACGAGTATCAACATTACCAGCCATGTATGAATCAGTGTAACCACAAAGAATAGGTTTTCCTTTACCAAAACACAAAAACAAACTAGAAGTGCCACAAAGATATCTCATAATGCACTTTACAACATTCCAATGTGGTATTCACACCATTACCTACATAAAACAACAAACAACTGAAGCATAAGGAACTTTCTTCATATCTTTCTTCTCACCATCACTGAAAAGACAATGTTTTGTACTCAATTTTAAGTGCATAGCTAAAGGTGTACTAACAACTTTAACTTTGTCCATGTTGAATCTACGAAGTACTTTCTCAATATACTTCTTTTGTGACAACCACAACTTCATGGCTCTCTATCACGAACAATATGCACACCAATAATATGTCTCACTGGTCTCAAGTCTTTCATAACAAAATACTTATTCAATTCTTGCTTCAACTTCTTAACCGTACAAGCATTATAACCAACAACAAGCATGTCATCAACATAAAGTAAAATGATAATAAAGTCATTATCGGAGAATTTTTGCACTAAACACAATGGTCTGAAGAAGTCTTTTTGAATCCCTATTGACTCATTAAAGAACCAAACTTTTTGTACTATTGTCTGGGAGCTTGTTTTGGACCATACAAGCTCTTCTTCAATTTGCAAACATAATTCTCTTGTCCCTTGGATTTCATAGCCTTCCAGTTGCTCCATATAAATTTCTTCATCTATGTCACCATGGAAAAAACCATTTTAACATCCATCTATTCAACCTCCAAGTCCAAACTTGCAGTCAAACCTAGAACCACATGGATGGATGTCATCTTCAGAACTGGAGAAAATATCTCATCAAAATCAATTCTCTTTTTCTTGTTTAAACTCTTCAGAACTAATCTAGTCTTGTACTGTGAAACTGGGTTACATCTTCATGTTTCAACCAGAAAATCCCCCTGTTTTTCAAGGCTTTTCGATCTTTAGGTAAAAAAATCAAATCAAAGGTATGATCATCATGTAGAGATTTTATTTCATCTTCCATAACATCAAACCACATTTTTTTTTTCACTTTCCATGGCCTCATCAAAACTCTCTTGTTTTCCCCCACTAGTCAAGAGTACATACTCATTGGGAGAATGACAAGATGAAGCTATTTTCTCTCTAGTAGATCTTCTAAGAGAACTCTCTGGAGTATCAATAATAGTTGGTTGTTGACCAACCACATTGTTAGAATATATGATAAATATATTTTGATTTATTACCTTTGTTAAGTGTATATTTAGTTCCTACTTATAGCTAGGTGTATATTTGTTCCTACTTATAGCTAGGTGGATATTTAGTTTCCTTAATTATAGTCTTGTATTGATTGTATATAAACCATTGATATCAATGAAATAGGCAAGGGATTAAACTCTTTCATGCATCATCTTAAACTAGAGCATCAACGGCATATTGGTCATTCTAATATGATCATTATCTCAATATCAACTTGATTTTCATCATTGTGAAGATTTCATGGAATAGTTAAAGGAACATGATCAACATCAACTAGGCTCTCACTACTTTGAGAATAAACTTTCTCATCTTTGTTAAGGTCCTCAATTGTTTGTTTTCAAATAACACAACATCACAGCTTCTAACAAGTTTCTTCTCAACTGAAACAAAGAAACAATCACCAAATTCATCCTGACCATAACCAACAAAGATACATTGACTAGTTTTAAAATCCAACTTTGACCTCTCATCATTACAAAACATGCCCAAAAACCTTAAGATGATTATAAGAAACATTGTTACCAAACCAACTCTGTCACGAACATCACTATTAAAAGCAATACTATGTGATAAATTGATAACATAGGCAACAATATTAAGTGCTTCTGCCCAAAAGGATTCTGGCAGCTTAGCATCTGAAAGCATATATCTAATTCTCTCGACAAAAGTTTTATTTATCCTCTCTTCTAAATCATTTAGTTGAGAAATCTTCAGAGGATTTTTCTAATGTCGAATATCCTATTCTCTGCAATATCTATCAAAAGGATCAATATACTCACCACCATTATTAGAATAGATACATTTCAATTTTTTTCTTGTCTATCTCTCAACTAAGACATGAAAACTTTTGAACACATCAAGGACTTGATCCTTGGACTTCAGAGAGAATACCCAGAGTTTACGAGAATAATCATTAATAAAAGTCACAAAGTAAAGTGCACCACCATGATACCTTACTTTAAAAGGACCACACAAATCAGAATATACCAACTCCAAAAAATCAAGATTTTTTGAAGGCGGATGACTCTGAAAAGACTGTTTACCGGGTAAGCAATAAACACACTTGTTTAACTTTGCTTGTGTTACTCCAGAAAGTAAATTATTCTTAGCCAAAATTTTCATACCCTTCTCGCTCATATGATTCAATATTCTATGCCATAACAATGATGAACTATCATTCTCCATCAAATTTACTGAGCTTCTAAAAATAGTGCCCTAAAAAACGTACAAGTCAGACAATTTGTCACCTCGGGCTACAACCATCGAATCTTTAGTAAGCTTCCACTTACCATAACCAAAGGTATTAACATATCCCTTATCATCAAAGTATCCCAAAGAAATCAATTCACGATCTTGTTTGACATTATGAAGGACTAGTTTGGAACCATTATTACTTTTCAAACAAACAGTCTCAATGGGAAGAACTACAACCTCATGATTATTGTCCATTTTCAACATTCCAAAATTACTTGGAGTAAAAGAAGAAAATAATTTCTTCCTTGGCGTGACATAAGAAGTAGAACTAGAGTCCACAAACCAACAAAACTCATCGCAAATATGATTGACGACATTTTCTTCACAAGAAACTAGAAGTTCATCATTAGTAACAGCGGCAACACGGTTTTCATTATCGCCATTTTCCTTTAGTTGTTTCATATCTCTCTTTCACCTGAAACAATATTTCTTGATATGCACATTCTTGTGGCAATAGTCACATGTAACATTCTTGAATCTAGACTTTGACTTTCCTCTACTTTTATTCATGTCATTCTGAATTCTGAACTTGCTTCTCCCCTTGTCTTCAGTAACCAAAGCATTAGAGTGTGAAGTAGAAGAAGATGAGGTTTGAGGTCTTCTTCTCATTCTTTATTTAACACACCACTCTTAGCATATTTCATAGTTACAACACCATTGAAAGCAGAATTAGTCAAAGTAACTCGAAGAGTTTCAAAAGAGTCTGATAGAGTTTTGAGAAGCCATAGTCCCTGTATTTCTTCATCGAATTTTACACCCATTCCGAACACTTGGTCAAGAACACCTTGAAAATCATTAATATGATATTTATACTTGATGTTCATCAATTGTTTCAGCAGAATCAATTTATTATTGCAAGTCTTCGAATCATAAAGCGTCTCGATCTTGTCCCACAAATTTCTAGCATGTGTCTCTAACGTTATTTTCAACCCATTGTCTGATATACCCACAAACTTGTAAGTATTCAAATTCTCAATCCTCATCATTCATATATTCAGATTTATTAGAAGGAAATATAGGTGCGTGCATTGTTTGTTTTTTTTTGACAAATTTTGTATTTACAAGTTTGATAATTACTACCATTTAAACAAACTATATTTCTCATATTTGACTCCATCATTCAAATAGACAACCAACAACAACCTTATTCTCTAATACCACTTTGATGGGAAAGACAAACATAAAATAAATATACACGACATGACAATAGCGGAAGAAAACTCAAGTCAAAACACTCTCTTCTATTTAAACCAAGAAAATAATGCAATAAAAACATGATCAGGGCAGTAAACAAATTAATCAACGCAAGCAAAATAAATCAACACAGGAGATACCAAATTGAACGTGTAAAACCTCTTCGGTGCGAAGAGTAAAACCCATAAGACAAGGATCCACTAAAATCAACAAGAGTTACAAAAGTATTCTCCAAAATGACCACCAACAAAGTGACAAACAATGAGAAACACAACTATAAGATATCACCAAAACCTAGAGAAATAAAATGAGCAAAATCACCAAAACACAGCTACTGCTCACGAGCTGAAATCTGAAGTTGTAGAACTCCAAATCACCCTCTCTCAATTCTCAATCAAATATGTAGTTGAAAGGAACAACGTATCCAAAAAATTAGTTCAATTGGACAAGAAATGAAGAAGAAATCGCGATTTGAAATTGGATGCTAGGGCTTGTGCGAAAATCTGCGGTCTCTCACTTTTCTCTCTATATGGTTGCTGATCTAATTCTTGTGATTCTTCAAAATAAGACCTAAAATAAAGTCTTACATATGCGCCATAATGTTGAGTTTATGGGCAAAAATAAGCTAGTCAAATTAGGCTTAAATTTAAAGGAAAGTAAAGAGACCCAAAATCTTGAACTTTTATTTATCCACATTAGAAGGGAAAAAGACTTAAAACCCAACATTGTCTTGTCGTGCACATTTATTTTGTGCTTGTCTTTCCCAACAATATATTCATAGCTGGAATTCGAATGTTTTTAACCTATAGATTTGAATTGCATATACCAACAATGTAAAGATTAATTGTCTTATCATAAATATTTGTATGTAATTATCTTGTAAATAATCTACACAAAAACAATAACTAGCACACATTAGTCCAAACAAGATGGGTCTGACTATACCAGGGCCGACTATATGAAAGCTACCGAAGACCTCTCAGTCATATACTATGATCCACAACCAGCATACGCAATTATACAAATTTTAAAAAAGAACTCCCTCTATTCCAATTTGTATGACACTTTTGGTTTTTTCGAGAGTCAACAGTGAGTTTAATTAATTTTTGTTTGATCAAAAATTTGCGCATTGAATCTTTAATTTTTTTAAAATGAAATTTATATTTCAATTTTTTTTCTCCGTCCAATAATAATTGTCCACTATATTAAAAATAGTTGTCCAACAATACTTATTCAATTTAAAAAATTAAAAAACAACTTACCTTTCGTGTCTTATTTACCTTTGATATCAATCTTATTTATCATCTAAAATATTTTTCAAAACATTAAATTTAATAAAATCAAAAGATAATATTATAATATTACCCTCAGGGGTTGTTTGGTTACTGGTTAGAGTTATGCAGGTATTAGCTATGCAGAGTTTAGTTATGTAGGTATTAGTTATGCAGGGTTTAGTTATGCAGGTATTAGATATGGAGGGTTTAGTTATGCAGGTATTAACTGTGCAGGGTTTAGTTATGCATGTATTACTTATGCAGAGTTTAATTATGCAAGTTTAGTTATGTTGGGTTTAATTATGCGGGTACTAGCTATGTGGATATTAGTTATGTAGATATTTTTTAGTTACGTAGAGATTACAATACATGAATTATTAACTATTGAATATTAAACTTGTTGTAAATTATTAATATATATTATTTACAAAATAATAATACATGCTAATAAAATGTAAAATATATTGAGTAATATATAAATTATTATGCTAATATTTGATTAGCATATGTACCGTTAAAAAATATATAATCAATTTCTAATATTAAAAAAATATTTATATTTGCATAAATCAATCAAAACGGTCAGTATATAAAGAGAAATGAAAATAATCTATATATAATAAGAAATAAAAACAACACATGTTGATAGGAAACAATAAAGTTTCAATTAAAAAAATAAAATAAATTAAATGAAAATAATCTATATATAATAAAAATAAAAACAACACATGTTGATAGGAAACAATAAAGTTTCAATTAAAAAAATAAAATAAATTAGATGAAAATAATCTATATATAATAAAAAATAAAAACAACACATGTTGATAGGAAACAATAAAGTTTCAATTAAAAAATAAAATAAATTAAAAGAAATAAAAATGATCTAAAAATATAAAAAAGAAATAAAACAACAAACCTATATATAGGAAAACAATAAAGTTTCCAATTAAAAATAATAAAATAAATTAATAGAGTAAATATGTAATTTATCATTATAATACATGTAGAACTATTATCCACATAACTTATTCCACCTTCTATACTGCATAACTTTATACATAGATTCCCTCATAGGTTATGTTGATATTAATTATGTAGGACTACAAAAATGCAATCAAACATAGTATAAGTCATGTTGATTTATCAACCTAATAAAAAACTTTTACCAAACATTGTAAAACTAATACAATATTTTATACATGAATAACATGCCCTCTTATATCTTAACCAAACGGCCCCTTATTGTTTATTGTTTTCAAGGGATATGCAGGATGAACGTAAATTAGCAAAAAATGGAAAAGAACGTGAAGTTAGGAATTTTAGGATAGAAAAGGTCAGCTGGCACTGCACATAACTTGAAGATGAGCTTGAAAGAGAGAATAAAAGAAGAGCCCATACCATTTTTCCTTCTTCTTAAAGCAGCGAAATAATAATAATAATAATAAAAAAATGGATGCGATAGTACAGCTGCCTTACGATACTACGGTAAAGTTGATGTTGGGTTCGCTAGAGCGCAACCTCTTGCCGGACACTGTTATACGGCGGATCACACGTCTGCTCTTAGCCGCCCGACTTCGCTCCGGTTACAAACCATCCTCTGAGCTACAGCTCTCTGATCTTCTCCAATTTGTGCAATGTACACGCATCTTTTCTCTATTTATATTTATATTTATATTTATATACAGAGATCGATCGAAGCACAATGCCCAACTTTGTTTCCGAATTCTATCAAGTTCCACATTTTCTTTAGCGTATATATTGAAGGATTTAAAATAGCATTACCTAATTCAAGTAAACAGGGGCGCAGCACCCATTAACCTAGTCGCTATATATATATATATATATATATATATATATATCTACGAAGAAATTAAGAGGTTTTTTTTTTTTTTTGTATAAAATTAACATAGAGCACCAATGAAATACTGATTTGATTGGCTATAGCTCTTGGGTGGGTGCTTAAGGCTCTTTTGATGTTGTTTAAGCCTGTGTTCGAATCTTATTATTAACAGGTAAGTATTTTTTATATTTTTGACACCATTTAGAGCACCACAACCTAAAAGTATAAAACTAGCTTACAATTATTCATATAACTGTAATTGGATTTGGGTAATGGGGCACTAGAATAGGTGGGTAGAGAAAATTAAATGGTTTAAGATTTAATTTATCCAATAAAAAAAGACACATAATAAAATAATAATATTTTTAAAAAATATTGTAAGTTTTAAGAGTAGAAATGAACTAAAAATGAATTGAAGTATATTTTTAGCTCAATAAATGAGTGAGGGTATATTTAAACCTTTTGAAATGATGAAAGGGAATTTTTGGCTTTTTTCCTTTTTTGAATATAACTTAACATACAAGCAATCACATTAAACCATGATTCAACACTATTCATGGAATAACTCATAGTATACCCATAAGTATATTCTGAATATCATCTTACATACAAGTTATCATGAGATATTATCATGATACAATAATGATCATGTATACTGTATACTGTACAATATTTCAATATCCATTGACAAATATCATTTAATAATTTTAAAAAAAAAGGTTGTTCGTTTTAAGGGTAAAAATAGATCAAAAAGGTGGATTGAATGGTATTTTTAGCTCAATAGATGAATAATGAGTATGTTTAAACTTTTTCAAATAATCCAAAGATATTTTTGTCCCTTTTCTGTATTCAGAATACACATGACAATGGATATTGATAATATTGTGTGGTATATTGGGAGTATTGTTGAATCTGATAGCATCTCATGAGCACTTTTGAATCATGGTATCATGTGATTCAGTGTTTTAAAATGTAGTTTTGGGAGTCGCCTCGTGAAGAGGCACTGAAAAAATGCCTCGAGGCTCATGCCTGGGGCTTAGTTCTGTGAGACTTACCCGCAAGTGTCCGATTGTATGCCCAAAACACAATCATGGTGATCCAACTAAAGAAGAGAGGAATAACAATAGATATTCGAAAAACATCTGATAGTACTAGGTTTCGGCTCATCTGAACTAAGGTGGGATTCATATGACACATAGTGTTAAAGTTTTTTATTCCCGTTAATATGTGTTCATAGGTTTATCTATTATTCTGTAGTCTTGAGACACAAAATTAGGAAGAATGTCAGCATAGAATGTACAACAATCATTCCCAATTTTCAGATCAACAATGCAAGTATGTACACGTAAATGCTGGGATACCTTAGACAACAGCACAAAGTGTGTCGTTTCTAGAATAGTATATATGTTGTGTACTAATAAGGATATATGTGCTTCAAATTTCATGCTTCATCCTTTGAAGTATCTTGACTGACTACCTTTGCTTGTTTTACATACAGCTTTAAAAGAGATGCCAATAGCTGTGATGACTGAGAAGCCAAAGTCCCAACATTATGAGCTCCCTACCTCTTTCTTCAACATTGTTCTTGGAAAACACCTCAAATACAGGTAACTATATATATGTATTCTCATTATATTGTGATGTGTCATTCATGTATATTGCACTTCTAAGCTATCAGAGAGTAAGTTAATCTATTGTGATGGTCTTACAAGATGGCTTATTGTATATATGACAGCTGCTGTTACTTCAAAGACAAGTTGAGCACTTTAGAGGATGCTGAAAAAGCAATGATGGAATTATATTGTGAAAGGTCGCAGTTGAAAGATGGACACACTGTACTTGATGTTGGTTGTGGCTGGGGTTCCCTTTCTCTATACATAGCACAAAAATATGGTGCCTGTAAAGTTACCGGGATTTGCAATTCAGTCACCCAAAAAGCACACATAGAAGAGCAGTGCCGGTAATAACTTCTTTTGATACTATACGACCTAGTGTATATATGTACGCCTTTCTTATTGTTCTCCTCTGGTTTATGTGCTTAGGGAGCTTCAGCTGGAAAATTTGGAGATCATATTTGCAGATATTAGCACATTCGAGATGGAAGGATCTTATGATAGAATATTGTCTATTGAAATGTTTGAGGTATTGAGTGCAAGATGAGTGTGTTTGTTACCATTTAGAGTTAAGACGACAGCTAATTATAAACTTATATATTTATAGCATATGAAGAGCTATGGAGATCTCCTGAAGAAGATCTCAAGATGGATGAAGGCAGATAGTCTTCTTTTTGTTCATTATTTTTGCCATAAAGCATTTGCTTACCACTTTGAGGTACATATATATACGTCCATCTGCTAGCTGATCAATGCATGAGTATTTCCTGTGCTTCAATTACAGACGTGGTGTTGCAGGATGTGAACGATGATGATTGGATCACTAGGTACTTCTTCAGTGGAGGTACAATGCCTTCTGCCAATCTCCTCCTTTATTTTCAGGTGAGCTTCATGATGTAGTTTGTACCTCATCAAGAATGTTTTAAAAGGGTTACAAAGAATCCATCTCTGATAAAAGCAAAATCTTTGGATTGATAATTATTCTGATGATGCTTGGTTGCAGGATGATGTTTCTGTGGTTGATCATTGGCTGGTTAATGGAAAACATTATGCACAGACAAGGTGGAGTTAACTTGTTATGAATATATTTTTAGAATTATGAAACATGTATTGGTAATAATAAGGTTTAACTCCGTTTTCAGTGAAGAATGGCTTAAGAGAATGGATGAGAACAAGAGTTCCATAAAGCCAATAATGGAGTCAACTTATGGGAAGGATTCAGCCGTTAAGTGGACTGTCTACTGGAGAACGTTTTTCCTTTCAGTTGCTGAACTGTTTAGGTACAACAATGGAGAAGAATGGATGGTTTCACATTTCCTCTTCAAGAAGAAATGAATTTGCCAAGCAAATTGTACCAAGTAATAAGCATGTCTACATGCATTTGCACTATTACCATAAATTAAAGTAGAATGCGTCGTCAGTTAAGAATGTGATCATTCTGTCCTGAAATCCATTTGGACAAAAGTTCTTGAATGGCAATTTGATCCTTTCTTTAGGTGCCTTGTGTTCACAAAAATGTTCCATTCATCGTCCTCTCTGGAGATGGTTTTGTTGCCCACAATATTGAGCATGAAGTCAGCGCCAATCCTTTTGTTTAGAGGCTTTTACTGGCACCTGAACTGCAACACGAAAACTGAGACAGCAGCAATAATGTTGCCAATCTAACAACAAATGGGCATGTGAACGCGTTAATTTTCCTACAAGTTCTCCCATTAATGCGGCAAAACTTCAGCAAGACAGATCACCCTCAATTTCAGCAACTTAAGTAAGTTTTCTGAAAATAATAATCTGCATCTACATGATTCAGGACTATATACTTAAACCAAGTACGAGAGACTCAAGAATCAAAATAATCGTGCATATACGACTTACGAGGCTGGCAAAATATTTAAATAGTCCTCTGTCATTGTAAAAGGGATGAATCAGATTGAAACCAGTATGGACACCCCATGGTAATAATAGAATTCCAGTTAGATTTCACCTCTGGAACTAGGCTCCATGTATTTGATTATTTTCATCATCAAAACCTGCGTCCCACATTCATGGACTGGTGGTCTGCCTATATGAACTTGGTGATTGTCATAACTCATATCTTTACAAAAACAATCCACATTAAGCCTAGCCTGAACTCTCAAGTAGCCACTAACTAAGGAATCATGAAGAGAGCAACTCTTCCACCCAATAACATATACAGCAGGACCATAAAATCAAATAAACAGGCCATGCTATATATGTCATATCTAAGATAGTTGACAGCTGAGATGGACAAACAGACCAAAAAATGAGTTACCAAGTCTTTCGTTTCCTTAAAAGCCATGAAACTTGACAAAACAGCCAGGACTGTGGGGACAAAATGCAAGCTTTCTACCCTTCTTTAAAAAACACAAAGAAACGAAACACTACATCTCATGTTGAGTATTTAAACTGTCTTCATTTAACAGAGTTTAAACAAGCATTTCAAAGGAATCGTGATTTTCTAGAGGACTACTTATTGTTATGATAAGTTGTGTATTTGGAGAATGGTATCTCACAAGATCAAATGAGAACACTTTACACATCACAATACAATTTTCCATAGATTTAAATAGAGAGAAATCAACGTGGAAGTGCTATAATTTGATTTGTCTCATATAAAAAGTACAAATAATATTGTTAATTTTTTAGCCAAAAATCACTTTCTTTGACTCGGGAAATATAAATCATTTTGACAATGAAAGAGCATTGACTTCAATTTTTGACCAATATAAGAACAGTGAATGATCACCTTCAAAACAAAATAGGAGTGAGAATTCCCAAAACGAATGGAAAACAAGAAAAAGAATCAAATCTAAAGGTAAATGAGGAAGATCTCAAAATAAGAAGTCAAAACCGATCATATAGAATTGCATTTGAATTCTCAATACTAAATCCAATGACGCCAAATAAAAAGGGAAATTGTGAAATCTAAACAATAGACACAGGCCACTCAACAATATTAGAACTCAATTAATTTCTTTCCCTCAGAAAATCAAGAAAGAGATAAAACAACAATGATATCCAATCCCACTTCAAAAACTGAAAAAATAAACTCCTTCTAAACCTTTTGCATAAATAGACTATCCTTGGTACTTCTTGCTAGCAAAACTAACTTGAGCAATATTTGGAAAAATTCAACAAGGAACTAAAAGAAGAAGGGGTAAATCGCGTATGAGGAAAAGCAGAGAAGAGGAGAAAAACAATCTTTGGACAAGTGTCAAGTGGTGTTACTTTGGAGGGAGAGGAACAAGAGAGCATTTGAAGGAAATGAATATGACATTGTATCTTTAAGTCTTTCACAAAGAACCATATCCCGTATCTTCATGTAGCCCCCCAAATGGATCTTGAAGTACTATTTCTGCATCTCCCTGACCAAATCCTTCATAAAAAGTATTTTAAAAAGAAAACAGGTAGGTGCTACAATCTCCCTGTTGCCTTTGATATCAAAAGACATCACAATCTCATGAACTATCCTGGAGTCTACAATGAACAACTTACCTTATCATAATTAACTAGGAAACCATCAGTCCTTTTTTTCAAAAAGTTTTTACTGAACTTGAACTGGAAAAGAGACGTGACAAGCGTGACTCTAGCTAATGTTCCCAATCTAACATCATATGAAAACGTGAACCAAGGAGAGTGTGGCTGTTCAGTCTAACTATTTATTCGGTGCAATCTGGTTGACAAAAAAAACAGCATCTGCTTGAATTAGTACTACGTTGAGCAAGTAATAAACTCAAAAACCTTGCTTGCTTACCTTAAAAAAATTAGTAAACTCAAGAATCAAAATGACTGTGCAGATAAGTTGAGTAAATATTTAACATTCTGCAAAAGGAAATGCTGAAGTGAGATCATCAGACTAAAACCAGTACCCCATTGCAAAGACTCATACAACATGGAAACCGGAGTTGTAATCATAGAATTCATCTAAACTTCACACTAGCTATAGGCTCGAAGTATCATCTTGTTCATCATCAAAACCTGTGTCTCACAATCAATGGAATCAATGCAAATATAGGAACAGGTTTCTGAGCAAGGAACGTATAAGCTGGAATCTGGAATGAAGGGAGGCCCTCCACCTCACCATTAATCTAAGGAAGTAGAGAGGCGAATAAAGGTTGCGTGGGAGGAAATATTTGGGCATGGGTTAAAAGGAAAATCACCAAATCAAAGGGAAAGACGTAAGGAATCAGGAATTACTCCACTCAAAATAGTTCTCTCTTCGACTATAAACAGTATCATAAAATCTAAAAGCATGTCGTGATATGTCAATTCATATCTAAGGAAGCAGAGATCCAAATATGGATGACGATGAACAACAAACAATAGATATCATTTTCCGTCTCTATTTCAATTTCCAACAAGATAAAACTTAACAAAGTAGCCAAGTTTATGCAAAATAAAATAAAATCCAAGCTCTTCACTCTCCTTTAAGGATCACCAAGAAATACTAAAGCTAAGAAGGCTATGGTGGAGGAAATGAGTCTTCTTCATGATAATGGAGCTTGGGAGATAGTTCCTTCACCACCAGGAAACAAGAACAATTGAATGTCACTGGGTATTTACTATGAAGATGGGTGCTGATGGAAAGGCTTCGTCTCAAATCTAGATTAGTAGCATAGGATATTCTAAGATTTATGATCGTAATAATGGTGATACCTTTTTTCATTACCGAATTTGTTCACCGCTTATTCCATGGCCATGTTTCGATGCCCCTTCTATCAGTTGGATATCAAGAATTCTTTCCTTGATGGAGCAACCACCAGGATATGTCGCTTAGGGAGGATCTGAATTATATGTCAATTTCATAGATCTCTTTATGGTCTAACCAATCACCAAGGGCATGTCAGTCCGTTTTAGAACAGTTCTCCAACAGTTTAATATGCTTTGGAGTGAAGCTGACCACTCAGTGTTCTATAAACATTCTCATAATGGCAAACAAATATTCTTGGTTGCTTTTGTGGATGACATTGTTATAATAGATGGTGATCATGAAGGCGTTATTCATCTTATGCAGCATCTTAGCAGTCACTTTCGGGACAAAAGATTTCTGTAAACTAAAATACTTCCAAGGAATTGAAGTGGCCTAATGCAGCCGTGGAATTTCAATTTCAAATAGGAAATATGCTTTTGACATTGGAAGACACTAGCATGCTAAATTGCAGACCAGTTGATACTCCTATGGAGTCAAACGTTAAGATTGTGCATGGATAGGAGGAGCCATTGAAAGATCCAGGTCACCATTGGAGATTGAATGGAAGCTCAATTATCTTACGATCACACGACTGGACATTTCATCTGTGGTTAGCCAATTTTTTAAGACTCCACTTGACAGTCATTTGAATGCACTGATTTGTATCTTAAGTCATATCAAAGGTCACACAGGCAAGGTTCATTGTATGAGAATAGAGAAGACAGAAATAGTACTGGATATTCTGAGAAGATTGTATAGGATCTCCTTCAAATAAACGGCCTGTTTCATGTTCTGTATTCTAGTTGGAGAAAACCAAATAGCTTAGAAAAGCAAAAAGCACGATGTAAAAGCTAGATCCAGTGCAGAGGCAGAGTACTGCATAATGGCTTTGACTACAAGTGAGCTTATATCGCTAAAATAACTTCTCCAAGGCTGGACGTATGGTAGAGATGCACACATGAAATTGAAATGTGACAATCAAGATGCAATACATATTACTTTAAATCCTGTGTTTCATGAGAGCACAGAGCATGTAGAAGTACATTGAAATTCGGGGTGCATCTACTTCATTAACTCCAATGATCAGTTAGCAAATATTCTTACAAAATCACTTTGTGGCAAGTTAGGAGCATACAATGTGTATGCCCCAACTAGAGGAGAAGTATTAAGAATTAGGAAATTATTAATATTGCAAGAGCTCATTTCTTGTATACACAGGAAAGATTTAGAATCCTAAAATTGTGTAAATAGGAACAGCAACTACTTTCCTTTATAGGATTACTAGTAAAGAATTATGTAAACGCAACACGCTTGAGGGAATACCAAACAATTCATTCCCAAAATTTCTTCTTTTCTCATTACATATCCAAACTATCTTCACCTAACATTATCAGTTTTTTTCTTAAATTCGACAAGAATTTTGATGGTATCATATGCAACTGGTCTAAAGGGCAGAACAAGTTCAAATAATATTAACACTTTACACATCAGAAAACACAAGCAATTTAACTAAGATCACAGTCTAACAATACGTAGCTTAAAATTCCATCAAGACTCAAAATTTCCAATAGGAGCATTGTTATTGCAAGACAATCTTTCAGTGTTATGCAGCATGCTTGCCTAGTTCTACTCAAAAGCTTACATGCAAAACTCAGGAAAGCCTTTCAATCAGAGGAAAATTCGAGTACTTTTTCATTGATTGATTACACGTCACCTAACTTGACATCAAATACAATTACAAAAACATTCTAATTATGCTTCACTTTAAATCACATTTCATTTTCATGGTACTTCAAGATGCTCACTTGTGTGTTACTTGGGAGCACCAGCAGAGCTCTTTGAATCATTTTGATTAGCACCATCAGCTTCCAAGAATCTACTTAAATGCTTATCATCCAGATGTTGCTGAAATTTTTTAATGACAAAAGTAACTTAAAAAATAAATACATAACAACAACAGTGAAATCCCACAAGTGGAGAGGTTGTTTTCAATAGCTGATTGAGCTTAGAATTCAAAGAAGAGAAAACTCACAGATAGACAATCTCTGTATTTCTTCCACTCTATAACACACTCCTCTTTATCCCACTCACCCTTCAAGAATTTGTCAGAATACCACCTACAGAGAAACCCATCATCAATCTCAAGGTTCAGGGTTTTAGATAAACATCAACTATTCAATAATCTAAAGAAAACTAACTGTTCTTGATCCACAACAACAAATTAGCCAAAAGGGGTGAATAATATATCTTAAAGTTTGAATTTTTGACCTGTTGAAGCAATTATGGTAAGCCTCTCTGAGTTGAGCACAAGGTGAAGTAGCTAACCCAGATGCATTTTTCTTTTCCTTGAAGATTCCCATGTTAATGGCTTACTACAAATCCATTAATCTACACAGAAACTGAGCAGTTAAAGTTCAATTTTGAAAAATTGCATTTCTTCCTTCAACGGCAAATCAAGTGGGGATTTGGATTTGGTTAAGCCTTAATTGGATTGTGATGATTTTAACAAACCACCACTTTTAGGGCTACTATTACAAATATAGCTATTGCAAAAATAATCAAAACTAAAAATGTGAATTAAGAAATAAAATAACCACACTTCAAACTCTAATTATATTGTTAAGAAAATGATCTGATTCACCAAATTACTGCATTGTATGTAAGATGATTTTGTTGAAAGGGGAAAAACAATTGGTAAATATGATTAGTTCAATGTTGTTAGATGTTAAATTACCATTGAAGTTGTGGCTAAAATATCAAGTGTCTTGCTTTGAAATAAGAGCACATATGGCAATTGATTTATGATGGAATTGTTTCTTGTTAATGTTAGGTTTAAATTAAATTAAAGATTGACTTTGTTGATTCTTTGACTAGTGGACTTATGAGGAATATGATAATTATATATTATTATAAAAGTGAAAATTATAAAAGTTGAACATTATATTATCAAAACATTTTTTTGTTTTTATTTTTTATATTAGTGTTTAATATCTGCATTAGAGTTCCTACTAGATCCAAACGATACATTTTAAAAATGGTACTCCCTATAAGGTATTTTTATCCATAAACTCAATTTAATTATTACAAAAATTTCTAGATAGGTAAGTATTTTCAAGTTTTTTAAAAATTATAAAATATTAAATTATTCTTTGGGACACAAGAAAGACATATGGACTGCATCCGCACCAAATAAAAGTCCATTAATACGAAAATTAAGTCTCAAAGACAATAAAGAACTATCTCCATCTACTTTTAATTGTCATAATTCTTTTTATAGTTAAACAATAAAAAATTTGATTAATATTTTATAATGTATTTTTTTATCATATTAATATAAAACAAAATCATAATTCATAGTATTTTTCGTATAGCTTTTAAATATCTAATTTATTTTTAGAAAATATCAAATCAACATAATTTAATTTAACTTTGAAAACTAATTAAAAATTGACTTTTAAATAATATAACACAACAAATAAAAGTAGACGGGGTTATCCTTCCTTCCTATTTAATAAGTGTGAATACTCAATACTACCAAAGCAATAAAAGAAAACTCCCCGTAGACAAAGAATATTAGTGCAAATTTTACTTTCTTTCAATCTTCACTTCTTCAACTTAAAAAAAAAAATTTTAAAAATCCTTCGCTTCTTTCTACTCAAATGTGTACAATTGTAACAAATCCGCGTTACTTCACTTTCAAGTTAATATTCTGCCTTTCCACTTATTTTGTGTCTTACTACTATTTTGTTTCTTTCTTTTGTAACTACGAATTTCTTTTTGAAATCTCTTGCTATGTGTTGCTTTCATTATATGATGTTTGTCTTTTTAATAAGCCTGTTTTCTGATTAATCTTTTCTTATTGTGCTTCTTTGCAGAGGCGGAGCCAGGATTTTCAATAAGGGGGTTCAAAATCTGTAGAAATAGGTAGCCGAAGGGGGTTCGACATATACTATATATACATATAAACTTATTTTAACCATATATAAATAATATAGTTTTCCGCCAAAGGGTAGCTCCGCCCCTGCTTCTTTGTACTAATACTCGGTTATTACTTTGGTTTCAACTTATAAGAGTTTATGAAAATAAAGTAGAAATCTAAACATCGTCTCAATAAGTCATCTTGTATATAAGAAGAAAATTGAGATGTAGCTTGTACATCAAGTTCCCAACTGAAAGTAAAGACAAAGAAATAAAAGGTGAATAACATCCTGGTCATCGAAACATGAGGGCTCACCACTATTAAGTAAAAGTTGAAGATGATTCCTAGCCACGAGAATGAGAACATGTAACGTCGGATCCTACATTGGAGAAAACAATGTAGGCAAGAGTACGTGTTAGTACAAAAATGCACTAAGTATGATAGTCATGCATAAAACATATAAAAACATGTTTAAAAGAGTTTCTTATGACATGCAATGACCAAGCTAAAACATGATGTAAAAGAGTGACAAATATACGTCATAAAACATGGTCAATGCAAGCTAATATCTTTCAAACCTTTGTGAGATACTTCTAGATGTAACCTTAATTCATTATTGTGGGAGATTTACCTTTAACCGACATATAAGACCATGTAAGCTATCAACATGGTATTTTGATCCGTGTGTGGCCCGCACCGAAAAGGGGTGTTCTACTTGCTAAGGTAAAACCATGGACTTCTAGCTATTATGGATCCACTAGCTAATTAATGTCTATATAAGACAATCATCATGTGGGGACACATAGGTATATATGAGATAAAGGAGATTGCTACTAGAAATCCGACATCTACTAATGGGAGAGCTTTCATCTCAATCTCACAGAATAGTCATTTTCTTAACTTGTCTTTATCATCCATGGAATGGCATGTCATATTGTCAATCCAAGCTAAGTCATATGTCATGGAAAGGTACAATTAGGACTACCAACCTAAGCTGGGTTTCAATACAATAGTTTCTTAACTTTGATTTATTTTAGGTGAGAAAACCTATCAACCTTAGAATCATTTATGTGAGAAAACCTTTACATACTTGCTTCTATGTGTTTATGCCTTTCACAACACAACAACAATATCATTGATGCTCCACTCTCAAAGCATCCTTAGAACATTTTTATCAATT